>BEWF01000333.1:0-113855 GCA_002583695.1 Pleurotus salmoneostramineus
CGCGGTGGCCCACACTCACAAGTTATGTATGGTCATTGAAATAAGTACGGACACTTCAAAGGGGCGTTGACTCTTTGAGTGTATTCAGCGTTGAAGCGGACGCGTGGCGTTGAAACGCTGATCGTTTCAACTTATTTGAACTCGAAGTACTTAAGTATCAGAAATGTTGGTGTCCGGGTGCGGGGCGTGACTGGCGCTAATCACTTTCACAGTAAGCGCCGGACCGGCCTGGAGCTGAAACTTGCTTCAGTCAACTTCAGTGACAGTGAGTCAGTCTACTTGTCTCCCCCAAGCCCGGTTCTCGAATCTTACTTAAGGTTGCTTGGAATATCTGTCATAAACTCTCTTCGGCAAAATCAGCCTTTCGTCTCAAGATTCAATATTCAAGCTTCAAGCTTCAACCCCCCAGAGTTGCCCCCGCCGTTCAGTTGTACTTAAGTGAGAAAATTATGACAGGAATGCTGACAATACTATCATTTAGAACCCCCCTCCTCTTCGCCCACGCACGCGAGGAACTAGATGCCAGCTACGACTGGGAGCTAAAATTCTTTGCGAATCCCTGAGTCCGAATTTGTCCGATCGTGACTGAGGGCCTTTACTTACCGCCCAGATCGTGTTTGATAGTACATAAATCAACTCCACATTTTCTTTCTCAAAATAGCTATGCCGAATGGGCCATTTCCTATCGAAAAAACTCATAGATTCGTCAAACCATATGGAAACCATTCTCACACGGCAGCTTATCGCATTGCGACATATGTCGCTTAATAACCTGGGACCCATATGTTCCCAGTTCTTCCCCAGTTATCTCGCCTCGTACTCGAGTCTCAAGCCTCCCTACCAACACTTAGGCCATGCACTTCGCTGAAAAACTCTCCTCTACGCCCGATGCATTGGACTTATCTCACCACCTTTCTGCGGTATCCAAAGCTAGAATGATTTCGCCCTTGAAAAACCTACAGCGTCATTTAGATCAAAATGGTTTCATTTCCATGGCTGGAGGTAAGCTTAAGTGTCCTCCTCGCCTTCGAAGTCGTGATCGCCCTATAATCCATTCAGGTTTACCTAATCCAGCGTATTTTCCGTTCTCTCAACTTGAGGCGGAAGCATTGAGAGCCGACGCTTATCCCACCATTCCGAACTCCCCAGAGCCCAATATTTTCGGCTGGATAATCAATCTATTCAAAGGAGGCTCCAAGACAAAGCCACATGAACAAACGACACATTTGTCCGTCCCGAAATATCCTGTCCAAGTAGATGACCTAAATCTAGCTGCTACCCTCCAATACGGTATTTATCCTCTTACCATCCTCTTGCCTTTCTGTCGGCTGATCTTCCGCACGCAGGCCTGGCTAAAGGTGTTCCACAGTTGCAGAAGTTTGTGGACGAATTCACTCGCAAAGTCTACCAACCCGCATACGAGAACTACGTGAATCTAGTCCATTCCGGAAATACTGATGGGTATTGCGCTAACTCCCTTTAACTTTGAGTTATGCTTCTTACTCCAAATTTCAGTTGGTTCAAATGCTTACAAACACTTTGCAACCCCGGAGATGGTGTTCTCGTCTCGGAGTGGACCTATCCATCGACCATAGCTGCCATGGTGCCCTACAATATCAAGCCGGTACCCGTCTCAATGGACAGCGAAGGCATGAGCTCAGAAGGACTGAGACAAGTGCTCGTGGAATGGGATATTTCTACTCGTGGGATGCCCAGGTACGCCGATTTCCATCCTAACTATGTACTAACGATGTATCGTTGACTGTGTCAACATCAGACCTCATGTACTGTACATCGTTCCCATCGGTCAAAATCCCACGGGAGCTGTCAGTTTATCTCCTACTCGTTCAGGCTTTATGGGGTCTCACTTCCATTTCTTAGACTATGGGCAGTACCAGGAAGCAGGAGATATACGACGTCTGTGTGGAGTTCGACGTAGTGATAGTCGAAGATGATCCATATTATTTCCTTCAACATACTCCGTACGTCCCCGTGGACCGCCGCTCTTCGACAACATGTAGCGACTCACCAAAGGATGACATGAATGGGTTTATCCAAGAGCTTGCACCTAGCTTCTTGAGGTGATACTTTCGCCCTCTCCTAGACGGATCAGGCTATAGTGACTCATTGCTCCAAGGATCGACGTTCAGGGTCGAGTGATCCGTCTTGAATCGTTTTCGAAGGTGTGTTTTGGCAGAGTATTCTTGGAGGACATAGCCCTGACGAAGGAAACCTAATCTTAATATAGACCATTAGCCCAGGTTGTCGCCTAGGATGGTTCACATGTAACCCCATTTTTGCTGAACGCATCGAACGACAAGCGGAGACGACCACTCAAGCACCATGCGGATATAGTCAGGTCAGATTCCACTCCCAAACCATATTATCCGTTGTCTGATTCGGTTATAGGCCATGACTACTGCTTTACTCCTCGATTGGAAGTACGAAGGCTATATCCGCTGGCTACGAGGTTCGTTCCTTTCCTGCAATCTGTATTATTCACCTAACCCGTGCAATTGATAGGCCTGTCCTTCCAGTACCAAAGTCGCCGCGACTTCCTCATTGATTGCATCTCCGAAGTCTTTCATCTCGAGGTCGAGTCCGAAACTACCGGAGCATGGCAAGGCCAGACAATATTTCAGGCCTACGCCCGGCCTGCCCATCTCACTAAGGAAGGCGAAAAAATTACCGCTCGTCCAATGTTCTCATTTATCCCACCTTCATCAGGGATGTACATTTGGGTATGCGCCACTTCACCGTGACAGTCGATCGTGCCCCAGAATAATCTACTGAACAGTATATCTTCTAGATGCACCTTCACTTGGAAAACCGACTGCATAAGGGGGATGAGGACGAAGACGAAGAACGTCTGGAAATGAGATTATGGCTCGAACTGGCCAAAGCAGGCGTTGTTTTCAGTCCTGGATGGATGTTTTCCGCAAGGCGAGGGGAGGAAGATGAGCTGGGCTCTGGACATTTTAGAGTCAGTTTCAGCCACGCCGACGTAAGCAAATACATTCCATCTTCCTTCGTGCAAATAATACTGATCTTGATGGATAATACTATACAAGTACCCCGACATGAAGAAGGCGATAAGCATTTTTGCGGTCGTGTTGAAGAAATTCATTCGACCACAGTGAAGGGACGCTCAGAGTATTGTCTATTCGTGTATGAAGACAGTATTTTCTAATCGAATAAGAGAGATTTGAGATAGGAGAAAAGAGGAAAATTCGTAAAACGGTCATAACGAGGAAACTTTGGTGTAATAGCGATGAGAAAGCTGGGGATACTACCTTACCTTTTGCATTTCGACGAAGGGTCCCCTGAGGGGAAGCCCGTTGCATCTGGCGTTATTGCTCTTCGGTGGTGGAGACGACGACAGGTGTCCAGCGTCTGTATAGACGGGGACGAGCGAGTTTCCACACCTCAGAGAAGATAACAAAGACGAGAGACATTGCGATGACAAGTCCCCATTCCCAGCTGATCCCACGCTGGTAAAAGACGTTGGTGTTGAAAACAGGGATGTAGATGGCTACGATTTATATGTCAGCTGTGCTTGAGGTTAAAAGTGTGTGGGAGTACTCACGGAAGACGACGCTGACCAGGCCTCCAACAATGGTTGCAAGCAGGACGGGATTGTCAAGATATGGTCTATACCAGGACTTTCCGGCAACCAGGGAGAAAAGGGAGCGATCAACTAGAGGCGAATGGATGAGAACGGTACATTCAAATGGAAGAGGAAGAGAACGCACATGACTTCAATACAAGGGCGTATAGCAGGATCTGATAGATGATCGTAGCGAAAGCAGTCGAACGAGCCCTGAAGACGGCGCGGCAAATGTCCGAGTCATCGTGATTACAGTCATGAGCCAATTGACCGTCGTAAACACCGTAGATGACGATGATGAACTACGAAGATATCAACCAAGGGGTCCAAGCACACAAATTGAAATGATGCTCACGTTAACAAGGCAGGTCACACCCATGACAACACCGTAGACAATAGTGTCAATGATGACGGGCCAAGTGAAGATACCAATCTTAACAGAATGAGGTGGGCGGGACATGAGTTCGGGAGGAGCAAGTTCGAGACCGAGACCCAAGGCAGGGGGACCACTGGTGAGCTGTGGAAAGAACTAAGACGCCTGATGGCCGTTATGAAGAAGGATAGCCTTACCAGGTTGACCCAGAGGATGGCGAGAGGACTGAGGGGGAAGACACTCGCATTGTTGTCATCGATGAAAACGAGGCCAAGGATCAAAAGGACGACTTCAGCGATATTGGCAGAAAGGAGGTGCAGAACGAAACGCTGGATATTGGCGAACAAACGGCGACCTTCGGTGATGGCAGCACGAATGGAATCAAAGTTGCTGTTGACAAGATAAGAATCTTTCGATGCATTCGACAGGGAATTAACAAAACTTACTCATCAGTCAGAACTAAGTCAGAGGCGTCCTTGGCAACATCTGAGCCACCCATACCCATTGCAACACCGACAGGAGCGAGTTTCAAAGCAGGAGAGTCATTGACACCATCACCAGTCATAGCCATGTGCTTTCCTCGACGTTTGCCAGCATGGATCATGCGGACTTTGGTCTCGGGAGCGCAGCGGGCAATAACAAGAGGTAACTCGGGAAGTGCATCGACTTCCTGATCAGAGAGCCTGTCGAACTCGACCGCGGTCATAACGGCACTCTTAGGAGCATCAGGGGTAATGATTCCAACAGCTTCAGCGATAGAGCGGGCAGTCGTAATGTGGTCACCGGTTAACATATGGACGACAATTCCGGCGCGTTGGCAAGCTCGGACGGCGTCGCGGGTTTCAGGACGAGGGGGGTCAAAAATACCAACGAGGCCGAGGAAAGTGAAGTTCTTCTCAACCTCATCGCGTGTGATTTCACGAGCGATGGACGGGAAGATGAAGCGCTGGCCAAGAGCGATGACACGGAGACCTTGTGAAGCGAGTTCTTCAGCGTTCGCATGGATTTGTGCGCGAACTTCGTTGGTAAAGGTGGCGGTGGTGTGAGGATTATCCATGGGCGAAGGAACATAAGTCTCGGAAGCGTCAAGGATGCGCTCAACCTGAGGGATAGTTTAAAGCCGAAGCTTGTCAGATTCAAGTAGAAGTACTTACTGCGCCCTTGATCAGACAAACAACAGATTCGGTATTCTCCGTATCCGCGTAGATGGAAGTCATCCTCTTCAACTCACTGGAAAACGGGAACTCCGTGATCAAGGTGTATTGACCAAATGGAGAACTCTCAGCATCTCCAGAGACCTTTTCGCTTTGGGGGTTGGCAGGAGCGGCCTCGGAAGAGGGCTTGGATTCGGGTGTGACAAGCGAAGGACGACCGAGCCCAAGTTTGGTAGCAAAGACCTGTAGAGCGACTTCGGTCGGGTCACCAGTGGATTTCCATTCTCCTTTCAAGTTCTTGTGGATTCTGAAAACAAATCAGTCTTGAAAACAAGCCTCGAAGGGTCGGTGAACGCACGTAGCAACGTTGTTGAGGGCGGCTACGCGTACGACTTGAACGAGGCCTTCGTCCAAATGTCCGGTGATGACGTCCTTCTCCGTATCATCACGTCGCACAATACCCTCAGGTACAAGCGCATTGGAGGACGTATCAGCGGTGTAAGTAACAGCCTTGCCAGAGTCTCCAGCAACCCAAAGTTTGCGAACAGACATTTGACCTGGGGACAGTCAGGGGTTGCAGGGGCAGGAAGGAGGATACAACATACCGAGAGTAAGTGTGCCTGTCTTGTCACTGCAGATATCAGTGACGCCACCCAAGTTCTCCAAAGCGTCGAGCTTGCGGACAATAACACGTTGCTTCGCCATGCGACGAGTACCAACGGCCATAGTTAGGGTCAGGACAGCGACCAAGGACTCAGGGATGATGGCGATGGCCGTGGCAATAGCGTACAAGGCGACTTCGTCGCTGATGCGCCATCGAGCAGCGCTAAAAACGATGATAGCGAGGACGACAGCGCAACCGAAGAGCAAGTAGGCCATCTTTGCCATCTTGATCTGAAGCGGCGTTCCTGAACGGAGACCACTGGACAAACGTGCATTTACTTCAGCAAGGACAGGAAATCAGGTGCATGACGCAGACCTACAGCCATTCCATCAGACTGTGGTAAATGCGGATATACAAGGGTTTGACAGCATCATCTTCCCCAGCTCCGCCTTTGGGACCACTCATAGCGGCGGCGATACGGCCAATCTGCGCAATGGTGTGTAAACCAGGGATCTAAAGCGCGAAAATGAGGAAATGCTACATAGTACCTGGGTGGTCATGCCGGTTCCAGTGACGATGCCGGTTCCGCGTCCTTTGGTGACAACTGTGGAAGAATAGCAAAGATTAACACGGTCGCCGATGGGGATGTCAATTTCCTCCGATTTGAATGTTTGCGTAGTTTTCGGGACTAGAAAAAATGGGGTTGAGATAAGTAAAAGAGGGCAATGAAGTAGACAAACCTGGGACGGATTCTCCGGTCAAAAGTTGTTCGGATACTTCGAGGTTGGACACGAAAGTCATCCGTAACTGGAGGGAAATGTAGGTGAGCACATGGCAAAAAGTAGGCTCAAGGATATAGCGTACGTCGGCAGGCACGACGTCCCCAGCCTTGATCATGACCATATCACCGGGGACGACATCCTTTGCGGCTACTGACTGACTCTCCCCATTTCGAATTACGACAGCAGAAGGGGAGGAAAGTTGGCGAAGCGAGTCCATAGTCTTTTCAGCCTTGTATTCTTGGAAGAATCCGACACTGACACAGAAAATCAGGAAGGCTGGAGCACAAGTAATAGATAGATGCACTTACACAGTGTTGAGGGCAATTACGGCAGCGATGACACCACCTTCAACGTAATCCCCAACACCGAAGCTCAGAGCGAGGGCGGCAAAGAGGACCAAGCAGAGGGCGTTTGCTATAACAGGGATTGAGCGGAGATCGATGAGAAGTAAAAAATAAACCCTACAGAATTGAGCAAATAGCACCCTCCAAGCGGATACGCCGCCTTCGCCTTTGAGAACGTTCTCGCCGTACGTCTCGAGGCGTCGAGCAGCTTCATTTTTTGTGAGACCATCGGCTTGGGACGTGCCAAAGTCGACGAGGAGGTCCTGGACGGTTTTAGTATGGGCGATAGGAGCGAGTGACGCAAAGTCAGCCTGTCCAGGGGGGACGGAAACAGATAGGGTGGTGTTGCGCGAGCCTAGCGGCACTTTCTTATTGCCCGAAAACAGAGAAGTGAGACCCATCGGTGCTGAGGGAATAACGCTATCCGTTATGGATGGTAAAGTTATGGGGACGCCTCTTATATGTAGGACGGCAAAGGGCCGAGGTGCGTAATGACAGAAATTTTGCATGAGATTATTGGCTCCTCCATGCCAAGGACCGCGCCAAGCATAAGGTGGCCAAGCATACCAAGCTTGCGAGGGCTCCTAAAAGCAGGAGGAGGGACTCCCATAAGGGCGAAGGAAGGCTCTCCGTACTGGCTCGATCGAAAATTTGATTTCTCTACGACCCAAGCATACCCTCTCTCGAGAAACGTGCGACGACGACCTGACCAAGGTGCGCAGACCCCTGGAGCACCCCTGGGCTGCGTGTCAGCAGCTCCTGTCCGATTGACATACCAAGAGCCTCAAGGAGCAAGCATGAGGAGATAGGCAACCAAAGGAATTCACAAATGCGTTTAGAAAGAGAGAGAAGACGAAAAACTTTCCTTGTATCATGAATCGAGGCTTCGTAAATCCGAACCCCATACGCATTGGGCTTGGCGCTGACAAGGCGCGACTGATATACTTCCTCTTCCTGTAATTATTCAACTCCTCGTTGGCTCAGTTGGTAGAGCGCCTCACTAGTAATGAGGAGGTCAGTCGTTCAAATCGGCTACGAGGAATAAACTGGGTGCTTCCCAAGTTTTTTGTTTCCTGAGTCTCCGTCCGAATTTTCAAACCACGGTACCCAATTCACTGAACCTTATCTGTTTACTTCTTGCTTCCCTACTTCCACCTTCTCCCTCAACACCTGCTACGCCTTTCGCCGCATGCTACCACCTATTGCTACACTCATTGCCTTCTATCACACTTTTCTATCGACAATGGCTAACAATTACTCGACTCGCGCTTGTCATGGAGATGCTTGCGATGGTGCGCTTGACGGTGGACCTAGCGAAGAACGCCTTGCTCTGTTTGCCCGCCAGAACGACGACGAAGGCCTGAACGAAGCCTGCAAGTCAACGGCGCCCGCTGTGGAGGTTTGTTTCACATAATATCTTCGCGTGTATGCGCCTGATTTCCTGTCAGACGTTTGTGGACGGAGGGATGTCCGATGCCGGCCTGCAAATCCAGCCACCGCTCGCTCACACGCAACTTTTGGTTCCTTTCAACACCCCAACAAAGCCCTCTAAAAGCCGAGCTCTATCTCCCGCAGTTACCCCTGCGACGCCCTCATTGGGCCACTCTTGGCCATCCATTGAGAACGACTTGTCTACCTCGTTCGATTCCTCTGACGACGACGATGGTCTCTTTTCCTCGCCTTTCCCCCAACTTGACTCTCTTCCTCGTAATGTCGGTCTCGCCATTCACGGAATCTATAAAAAGAACGGAGAACCATTCGATGGTCTAGGCAGCCTAACTCTCCACGGTTCTGGGCGTAGACCTGACACTCCTTTGCCTACGCCTGCCCACGAGCTCTCGCACGACCTTTCTGTATTTCACCGCGCCCACAGCACAGCTGGCCATGGCATATCTGACGTCGCATTGAGCGAGTTGTACGATTCCTTCTCTTCCGATCCATACCACACGAACGCCCTGGAGCCTATTTCTGAAGCATACAACGACGCGCGTCCACCTGACACCGCGGGCAAAGCAAATGTCACTTGAAGTTGAGGTGACATAAGGTCACCTCGCCTGTCTCCCTTTGTACTTCGTAATACCGCTTTGTCATTGATGCTTATCTAATACTTGATCGTTGCTACGCCTCATGTCAAGACTCAACGCGCTGCGTCATCTCTCTCTCGTCCCTCCATCATGAGAAGTCTCTGTACCTGCTCGGTGTGCATTAAACACAAGTGCACCGATACTCATGGCCGTAATATCAACGGCCAAATGGTCTCACTGCAAACCCGTTCCGCGCACCGACGCAAGGATCGTGAACGTTCACCATCCGAGAATGATCAAGCCGATCAATCTGATCGCAATGATGGGGCCAAAGTGCCAGCCGCCGCGCCCGCTGTAGCTCAAGGACCTGTCGAAGCTATACAAGATCCCAACCAATGTATGTCTCTTAAGTCACCATCTAAGCCAAATGACTCAGATATCAATGGCTTTTATGACCTAGTGCTTTCCCCTGTTATTGAGCTTTGCGCGCTGATTGTGCTTTGGCTCAACCTGTGTGCTGGTGTGAGCCGTGTTACAGCCAACACTCTTCTAAAGGTGTTGACCCTTATTGTCACCACAACCTATGAGCTCCTCCGCAATGCTACTGGATCCCCATTACTTCCCCCTCTTGATCTCAGTCTTCCATCTGATATACGAACCATTTATAACCGAACCCAGGTCAACCCTGATATAACACGAATTCCCTGTTGTCCCAAATGCTACAAGTTATACCCTGCTGGTACATCCCTTCCTTCTCATTGTACATGGAAGCGCTCCCCTCGCTCAAAACCTTGCAATACGGAGCTGTACCATTATCGCAATGTGAAGAGTGGTGTCAAACAGGTTCCTCAATGTGTTTACTCTGTTCAGTCTTTCGAGTCATGGCTGGTTTTCTTTCTTTCGCAACCATCGGTTCAAGCCTCTCTTCAACACTCATTTATGAGAGGCCAAGAGCCTCCATCGTCTGGCCGAATGCGGGATATTCATGACAGCCCAATGTGGAGGTCACTTCAAGACTTTCTTCGGTCTCCATACCATCTCATCTTCGCTTTATACATTGACTGGTTCAATCCGTTTACCAATAAAATTGCTGGTATGGATAAATTTGATGTTATCCGCACTATATACTAATCAGCGTATTAGGCAAAGTGGTCTCTTGTGGTGCAATTGTCCTGTACTGCGAAAATCTACCTTTACGCATCCGGTTTCTTCCTGAGAATACCTTTATTCTTGGAATGATTCCTGCTCCCAGTTCTCCCGACATTCAGACAATCTCCCATATTCTCCAGATTGTTTACCAGATGATTATGCCTTTTAACCTCCCTGGAAAGCCTTTACTCCTTCGCCATCACCCATTCGCTATTCCTGTTGCTGCACGCATTATCCCTATCCTCGCTGATTTACAAGCAATCCGCAAGGTGACGGGATTTGTGGCGCCCACCGCTGGGCTTTTCTGTTCCTTCTGTAAATGCCGCCACGAGGACTTGGAATGTCTTGATTATACCTCATGGGTATTACGGCAAACCATGGAGGTCCGAGAACAGGCAGCGCAATGGAAAGCTGCTATTACAACAAAGGAGAAGGATAAACTCGCTCGACAGAATGGAGTGCGGTGGACCCCTTTGCACGATCTTCCCTACTGGAGCCCTGTTGATCATGTCATACTTGGATACCTTCACAACTTTTTAGAAGGGGTTCTCCAGTATCAACTTCGGGCTCTTTGGGGTATTGGTCGCACCGCTGCTGCTGTCAAAGCGCTCAAGGAGTCAGATGCTGATGAGGCTCTTCACTACTCTGATACCTCTCAATCTGAAGAGGAATTGCCCCACCTACACACCGAAGCAAATATGGCACCACCACAAACCGAGAATATGATGGATATCGATAATGCGAGTGATGCAAGTACCAGCGAGGACTCCGACAGCTCAGCCAATACCATAACCCCCACTCATCTCACATTTCTGGAACTTGACTTCAATGATGATGACGAGGATGATGATTTTATTCCCATCCCATCCAATGCATTCAACTTTTCCTCCGCTGCCATTCAGATCATCCGAGCCTGTATTTGTGAAGTCTCCTTGCCAACCTATGTTCAACGACCTCCAAGTAATCTAGGAGAAGCCAGCCATGGGAAACTCAAGGCTCACGAGCTTCTGATTCTCTTTACGTCAATCTTTCCACTGGTCCTACCAGAACTTTGGTGGAGCCAGAGTAAAGATGACTATGTGGAACAGCTTCTATCAAGCTTCACGCACCTTGTCATTGCCACCAACATCATCGTTGCCTATAGTGTTACCAACGATGAGGCAGATGTGTATACAGCACACTATACTGCTTATCGGGAAACCATTCAAACCCTTTTCCCTGGCTTTCCTTCAATGCCCAACCACCATTTTGCAATGCATAATGGATCGTTACTAAAGTCCTGGGGACCACTATCTCTTCTTAGTGAATTCCCAGGTGAACGTTTGAATGGAATCTTAGGCCAAGTCAAAACAAATCGCCAGCTAGGTATCTTTATCTTTTAATTGGTTTGAAGTTTATGCCGTAGACTCACTGACTATTTTATAGGTTCAATGGAGCTGACAATGCTGCGGCAAACTGCACGGCGTGGGCGGCTACAGTCCTATCTCCGTGAAGATAATTCAAATAAAGCCACTCAAAAACTTGCTTGCCTTCTTCAGATCTCGCCGGCTGGCAGGACTGACTTGGAATCACCTATGACAGACACAGAAGCTGCACTGTTCCGTTCACAAGGCTTGAAACTTCAGCAAAACCACTATGATCTCATTCTCCATCATATTCTGAGCACCGGCAAGGTGATTCACTCAGTATACGCTCCGCCGGAACGCTTTGATCACACTACACTTTTCCTGCCCCTCTTGGCGAAACGTCCCTATCAAGTCAAGGCTGGTACCCACACCTATAGCTGTGTATCTCGCCACGAAGGGAACAGTCAAGTGCGCTTTTGCATGCCGCAGAATGCGCAACAGATGGAAAATGGAACCATTGAGGAAATATTTGAAGTTGTCCTTGAGGGTATTCCACGGGTATTCCTTCTAATCAGGCATCATAGGGAATTAACACCAGACCAGCTCAACCATACTCCATATGGCGCAAGATCAGGCCTTCGCACAACAGTAGTCCGTCAAGATCTTGGCCGCTTGATATCGATTATTGAGCCAGCCCACCTTATTTCCCATTTGACAACATGGAAGCGACCCAAAGGAACATTCGGGATTCCATTTGAAACGAAGGTTGTCTGCTGGGGGCTTGATCGAGGGCAACGATGACAAAGAAGCCAGATAAATAGTTGATTACATAGCTATAGCGTAAATCTAGGAAATTGTCTAAGCGTCGCGGTAATCTACTCAGAGGCATCATCCTCACTCCCACTCGCAGCGTTACTATCCTCATCCATATCATCCTCATCATCAGCGTCAGTCCCATCCTCATAGTCATCATCCTCATCCTCATCATCATCATCATCCACCCCAGCTGCCCATAAGTGTTCTGCCTCCTTCGCAGCCTTTAGCCGCGCCAAATCATCAGCAGTAGGAAGGTTGTACATAGCCTTGACCTTGTTACCATGAGCAGCCATGAATTCTTCGTCACTCAGCTTCATCCAAGAGTAGGATGGGTCGTTGAGTATATCCTCCGCGCATGGAAGGGCAATCTTGGCTTTGGTGAAACGAGCTCGAAAGTTGATGTCGTACCCATTGAACACCTTGGGGTCGAACCAGTCGAGGGCACAGTTAACAGGGACGCGGCAGGAGATAGTACTCTCCTTATCTTCGGCATGAGGGTTACGAGCTTCGGGGCTGCGCTGAGGCTGACCACGGGTTAGTGGTTGGCCAGCAAGGCGCTTCGTGTCGAAGGTGCGGAAGAAGTCGGTGACGTGGGGGTTTCGAGCGCGCTTGTTGAAAATGAGGAAGCCCGAGTTTCGTGTTGGGCCACGTTCGTCATCGGAGGTACACTCAGGGTTTGCGAGCAAGGTGAGGACACGCTTAGGAAAGCCTTCAATATGTAAGTAGGCGCGCCGTGTCTTGGTGAGCTATGCAAACAAGCTTGAGAACATTCAAATGAGTAGACATTAGATGTGTGGATCGTACCCTGGAACGACGTTTATACGCTCGGTTATCACTCTTGGTCTGCTTGACAGATCCCGCAGATCTGAGTTCCTTGACTACAAGGCCATGAAGGTATGACCAGACAAAGCTGTCATAGCAGGCCTTGATTGCGCGAGTGTCTCGAAGAAAGGCCAGATTGACCTGGAGATGATCGTAGGCGGATGTGAGAACAGCTTGCTCGAACGAATGGAGGGCGATGGTTTGGAGTGCGGTGTTATAATGAGAGGTTGGACTTCCCAAAAAGTCGGGACGCCATACAGGGAGATCGAAGTCATGAACACTCGAGTAGATGAGTCGAATCGAATGGTCAGGGATTGCAGCAATTCGTTGAGCAACAACGGAACCACGGTCGAGCGCGACGTCACGACGTATGTCTTGAAGTTCTTTGAAAGCCGCTCGATCAGCAGCAATAGCAGAGTTTCCCCCGAAGACGTTGAGTCGTTTTTGTATGACTTGGTTGTTGGCGAAACGAGACTCGAAGCGAAGAATAGTGTCGGTGTCGGGAAGGTCGGGGACCGAAGTATCCCCATAACAGCCAAGGAGTAGGCGTATATGGGTTTGTAAGGCGATCTGATAGATGTGGTGTCAGTTCTACCATGTCGCGGGGAAAGCAGGGGTATCACTACGCACGACAAGCCCATTGGCATCATTGGGCACACATTTCCTCCTTATGTGATACCTATTCCCACCACGAGCCGCCTTGTCAGACACCTTCTTTCCATTTTGAGCCGATCGGATTCGCTTGGAGGAACGCACGTCCTCGGTTGGCGGGCTCGTTGCTTTTCTTCTGGATGAGGTGGGTTTGGACAGAGGCTGGGTTTGGGCGGACATGGTGTTTGAGTTGAGTTTGAGTGTGTAGAGGTGAGGGAAGGGGTGGTGGACGTTCAAAGAAAGTCCCGGGGGAATAGGCAGGCTTCATAAGTCTTCCGACTTCCTTTGTGTCCAACATTGAGAGTCTGCGATGCTTGAGGGAGGTGTCGAGGTAGCCTTTGTGGTCATGGGACTACGCGTGGTGCGCTGGCGCTTATCAGTGCTTGCTGCGCTCACCTTTGCCAAACAATGAACAAAGGGGTCTTCAAGCAGGACGGTCGAGGTGACCTTATGTCACCTCAACCTTAGGTGACATTTGCTTTGCCCGCGGTGTGATTCTCCGTCCCATGACGTACTCGAGGTTTCTCCACCCCCTTCGCCGTCTCCGAGTCGTCTCCTCAACTTGGCCAGAACGACTTCCAAGCAAAATTCTCTCCCTCGTGCAGCCCGATCGTTCCGCAGACTCAGTCGTGATCTGTCAACTCCGACTGTATCAAGTCAACTGAAAGCTACATATCGTCGCCGCGCAGCTACCGAGTCGCAACCAGCCTGGCGCTTCTAACAACCCGAATTTTGTGATGATCGATGATCAACGTATCTGATATTCCACGCCCAGAACATATTCCTATTGATAGATATACTAGAGACAACTGAAGCCCTCGAAGAAATGAATACAACAGATGGACCGTCACAACTTGGATATGAATATGTAAGAATGGATAGATGGTTGTGTATGCAAGTGAGTGGTCAGAGAGACAAAGGTAGCTATACAAAATGTTAAGTTTTTGGATGGAGTGTCAGAAGATCGAACAAGACGATACGGAGAATAACGAAGTGGAGAAGGGACAATTCATCCAAGAGATGAAGGTCTAGACGTCTACTCCTCATCAAGCTCGTAGACTTCCAAATAGCTTTCCGGCACCAAAGCGTGCCCCCCTCCTGCTTTCGCTGGCTCTCCGTGGACGTAGCTTTGATCTACAACAGCCCATCCGACGCCTCCTCCTCTCCCAATGACTTTGACGATTTGATCCTCCTCCAGGGCCATCTCTGCGGTTCCTTCAGGTTCGAATGCATACAATGCACGATACAAACCAGGGTATAAAGGTGTGTCCTCGTCATGTATAGGCCCTCCCTCGTCGTCATCGCCTTCATCAGCGTCATAGTAATTCGACTCATCATCGTCGACATCGTTAGCGAAGTTATTGCGTAGATCGTTGAGGGTGGGATACCCTTCAGGAGCACCGGCGGGAATATCGTCACCGTTACTGCCTGCACCAGCGAAACCCGCCATCGACACGCTAGGACCCCAACTAAACCTCCCTACGCCGAATTTGAATCCACCCCATCCATCACCACCTTCATCTTCTTCATCTCCTTCTTCATCGTCTTCGTCATCCTCCTCTCCATCTTCATCCTCATCACTATTGTTATACCGATGCTGATGAGTTGAAGTTGAGTTTGAAAACGCTCCTGAAGACGTACGCCTTCTCCTGATGGCACTTGACGAAGCCGTGCTCCCACCTCCGAGTTTCCTGTTAAGCACCTTTGGTTTATTGGGTTTGGGGACGTTAGGTCCGTGACCGGTGTGACGAGGATCTGTGGGAGGAAATGCAAAATCACGGATTTTGATCATCACGAATGGTCGATCTTTCGACTGAGATGGAGAGGTTGGGGTGGATATGGTGGGGAGTTGGGATATCTGCAGTTGACTTAGGCGTTGAGATAAGCGGTGTTGAGATCCAGCAGCACCACCACTCGACTTGCGTTTCGAGCTTGCGCGGGATAGGTTGGCGGTTGAGGAGGGTCGTGAAGAACGAGATTTGGCGGACGAAGTTGATGGGGCTGCTGATGCTCTTCGAGAAACGCTAGGTGAGGGTGGAGCAGGTCTACTCGAGGTTAGCGAGTCCCGCTGCGAGGGCTTAGGAGAGGCCGTCTGCGGTTGTGATTGAGGGGTAGAGAGCGAGTCGCGGGTGGGCTTGGAGGAGGGAGAAGGAGTGGTTGCACCTGGCAAGACCGGGATGTTAATCGTGGACTTGGTCGGTGTTGTAGCGGGCGAAGGCTCGGTGTGTGGTTTATCCTTCATTGTTGATGATGGGCTTTGCGTTTGTATCTGCGGGATCGAAGGGAGCTGGGAAGCAGTCGATTGCGTCGGCGTCGACGGTGAGATAAGATTTTTCGAGTCAGCTGAACTGGTCGAAGACGTTGATTCGCCTTTGGTATGACCTGACTTTCCAGAAGAGATCCCACTGGAAGCCTTGCCATTCGTCGCCGCAGTACTCTTCATACTGGGAGCCGATGTTGTCGCTGGTGGTACGACTTTGGTCTCTAACGTGTTCTGATCCCTCTCCCTTTCGGCACTCTTTCTATTTCCACGACCAGGTGGGATCTTTACGGCAAATTCGTGTACACCGGGTACAGGAGGCGGTAGGAAGGAGGATGAGGGTGAGGGAAAGGGCGATGATGACGGTGGAACGTCAACACAGAGAGAAAGGCGGTGATCCGAGTTTTGTCGAGCTGTGGGGAGATTGGTGAGCAATTTGGAATTTGGAAACGGGGATCGGGTTATAATGAGATGAGATGAGATGGAAATGGTGTGACTGGGATATTTAAAGGGGACAATTCCTGTGAGTGGCTCGACCTAGGATGAAGCAACATCCAACCACAAAGTAAACAAGGGATCGTCGACGTCTACGATCGTCTCAACGCTGTGATAGATATCTCTCCTAATCACATCGCCCCCTCAAACTCCCTTTCAAAACTTCATAAGACCCACAAAGCACACAACAGCATCCAAAGACAATGAAAGGGGAATACAAATGTTGAAATACTCACATTGCGCTTCAGCCAGGACGGTGGAAGCCATCTACTGATGATGATGCTGAAGTGAGGCACGGATTGGGAAGGTTTGTGACGCAATAGGGCTGGAAGTTGATGGACAGGATGATGGTGGTGTAGTTCCAAGTTCTTGCCGCTTTCCTGGCGAGTGGCCTCAGTTGGTGAAAGGCTCGAACAAGAAATTGAGAATCGCACCCCAGGCCAAAGCGTTACCAAAGCAGTTGCCTTGACAACCACATCCCGTGGGTCGCCCTCAGGCCTCAGGGGCTCTCAATATTGATCCAAACGGTCAGAATGTCCCGCCAGGTATTCGCTCAAAGAGCAAATCAATGTGCTACCTAAAAGCCTCTAAATCACCCAAAAATCGCCCAAAGCCTAGCACCCAAGATGCCTGAACCAAGGGCACGAAAAAGAGTTACCTGGCCAACGTGGGGATCGAACCCAAGACCTTCGCGTGGACTTGACCGGGATAACTCCTAGAACCAGCTTGCACCGGTTAAGGAGCAGTTATCCCCGCCAAATATTAGCACGACGCTCTAACCAACTGAGCTAGTCGGCCGGTATTCCTATCGACGGTCTCCTTTTCAAGCGACCACTTCATAGCGGACTGGTCACGAGGCTAAGCATGTCCCGTCTGAATGAAAGCCCCAAAAAGATATACTTGGCCAACGTGGGGATCGAACCCAAGACCTTCGCGTGGACTTGACCGGGATAACTCCTAGAACCAGCTTGCACCGGTTAAGGAGCAGTTATCCCCGCCAAATATTAGCACGACGCTCTAACCAACTGAGCTAGTCGGCCGGTATGTTCAAAGGCAAAGATAATTAGTATGAGGTCATGGTGCAGGTGGACATGCGAATGAAAGAGTAAGCTTTAAGTTTCGACGATTTGTACTTTAGGCCATTGGAACTGAGGTCCTATCTATTGGCAATCGGTAAACGGCAATCCAACATTCAAAGCCAAAGCTCAAGTACATACCTGTTGAACACACATGCTTCCCATCTTATGCCCGATTTCAACACATTCTTGCATGTTCTTTCCAAGAATCCAGCCGGCCAGAAGCCCACCAGCAAACGCATCACCTGCGCCATTCGTATCCCCAATTTCCCCATCTTCCAAAGGTTTCACGGGCACCACTTTCACATCTCCAGGGACACCGGTCGTAGGATAAGACGTGACATATATTGTCGCTTCCGCCCCCTGGGTAAATATGACAACACGGGGCTTCGCTGGATTGGCTTTCGGGAGCATCGATATTGACTGCGTGATCTTGTGAAGGTCCTGTGGGAGGTTGTTAGAGGCTCCGTATGCAAAAGCCTCGGCTTCGTTCCCGATTACAATATCACAGTAGGGCAAGACCTGCTTGACTTCGTCGTTGAAGGAATGCAGCAGGTACGGTGCAGCCAAGTTGAGAACGAATGTCTAGGCGTCAAATTTTAGATCAATGTAACGCAACGATAAAATAACATACATCCGTTGAACGCATGGTCGCCCGGCTGCCTAGATCGAGGACACAATCGAGACCGTGCGTGAGGAAGTATCCCTCAACATAGACAACTTTGGCGGCGTTCAATGAGGCAAAAACGTGCGGTTCATTGAAATGCGTTATGTTGAATTTCCGGGCAGCTCGTAACGTCGATACAAGCGACCTGTAATATGATGGAAGAAGTTAGGTAATTCACAGAAATCTTAGGCTTTCGAAGACGGTTTGACATACCTGTTATGTCCAGTTATAACTACCGCGCACGCCCCGGTAACATCGTCCTCATGATACTGGTATGCGTAATCCAAGCCTTCTCGCGTATTCACTGCTTCCAAACGGTGGGCGAATTCGTCATTCCCTACACAGCCTAGGAAGAGAACCGATTTTGGGGGGAGGATGTACTGGTTTGATTGCAAGCCGAGAAGCCCTGGTTGGTTAGGAAGCAGACGGCTTGTTAGGCGATACTTACTGCTGCAGCTCTAGCAGCGTTCTGAGCTGCACCACCAGCGACGTAGGTGACTTGATGGTTCTTCACAATCTCATCGTATCTGCGTAAGCAATGTAGCAATTCAGGTTGAAATTCATCAAGAGCGTGAACAAATCAACAAACTCACAATGGCAAATGTCTCTCCTCGGCTAGTATCGCATCATTTGCCTTGAGTTGATACTTCTCGAGGATTTCCGCACTGCGAACTTGGATATCCAGCAGGGGATGACCCAAACATACTAACGAATATGGCATCGTTCGACAAGTGGACACAGAACGCTAGGTAGAGGATCGAAGGGGGTAGTCTGAGTGGGTGGTAAGGGGCACTTGACGAGGCGGAAGCTTTATATCATCAGTAAGTACGAAGCTCGTGTGCGGGGTATCCGTCCACACGAGTTGGTACTGACATGAGAATGGGTGAACAACGTGGGAGGAGATAAGCCATCGTGAGGCAATATAGGGAGTCCAACAGGGGGGTTGCTGGCAGCGGGACCCCAGCTTCGTAAACACAATTCCAAGTTGAAACTGCTGACGGATGTATCACGAATGAAGGATTTCGAGAACATTTCAAGGATAAAGCGAGCAAATAAACAGATGACACCAAAGGTATGACAATGACAGCGTAGATACCAATAAGTAAAGGAAAGCCAATGAGAGAGTTGGGCTCCACGAGTTACATAAACATGGAACTCGACATATTTTTGTTCCAGAGAGATACCTTTACACAGAGGGAGGTGAGAAGGCTGATAATCGACAGACAGAGGGAAGAACGCACCAGTACTTTAATTGAGAACATACCCAGCAACGCCCTGGTAGCCGAAGCCACTGCGTTGTGCGGAGGCGATCTCGTTGCGGTTGGTGGTATACAAGTGATCCCCAATGGCATGATTGTACAGCCTGTACAAAGGAACGCTACCGCATATTTGCCAGGGGAAGATGTATCCGGCGACGCCCTCGTCAGTGTATCCATAGTAAGCAACGTATTGATCCCGTTCTTGTGCATTGGTGGTGTAGAAGTGATCCACGGACCAGGAGTTGTACATACGGTAAAGGGGAATGGTAGTCGATTGGGGGTTTTCAAAAATACGGCCGGCTTGACCTTCAGGATTGTATCCGGAGCCGCTCATTTCAGGCCAAGACGTGGTGTAGAAGTGGTTGGTAGCGATGTTGTGGTAGCCTCGGTGGAAGGGAGTTGCGTAATGAGGGTTAGGGCAGGAGAACTGAGGCGGGCGAGGGCGACCCGGGAAAGGGAGGAAAGGTGGGTTTCCACGACCGGGTCCACCATGACCGGGACGACCAGGACCTGTACCGGGGCGACCACGTCCGGGACCTCCACGACCAGGACCTCCACCGCCAGGCCCGCCGCGACCGGGACCTCCTCCACCAGGACCGCCACGACCAGGGCCATCGCCACGACCAGGACCTCCCCTACCAGGACCATCACCACGACCTCCACCAGGGCCGCCACGACCGGGACCGTCACCGCGACCAGGACCTCCTCGTCCAGGTCCATCGCCACGTCCGCCCTGAGGCTCACGAATAGAGATCTATACAAAATATATTTGGTCAACGTCAAAGGACACGATTTTTTATGATTGATCACGTACGCCGTTGGAGTCGGGAGCATACTCTGGAGCAGGAGCGGCGAGAGCTTGTCCAACCAAGAGGAGGGATGCGACGAGGATATTGAAAACCTTCATGGCTAGTCTTGGGCTAGTCGGAAGCTCTGAGGAAAGAAACTGGAACTGGAGCGAACAGGTTTCTTAGGTTATTCCGAGAAACGAATCCAAGTATTTATAGTTCTTCGTGTCGCATACCTCTGAGGTGGTGTAATTTCATCGGAGCATTGAGTCAATTCACGATGGTGAGGACAGTCCGTACGGAATACGTGCCAAGTCCTGGACGAGGCCGCTTGCGTGCCTTGTCATATGCGAGACGGTACGGGTCGAGGAACGCTGACAATGTAATGCGGTCGTCACGAGGGATGAGTCTCGCTTGCGATACTACCCAGAGCTCTCAAGAATGACCATGGAAAGGCACCGATCAGGAGCGACACAGTGCTCACGGACACATTCTGTCTGATCGTGCGGCACGTAGCGACAAGGAAAACACAAAGCCTACGCAAAAGACGAACTGGTCAAAATCATGTCCTATGGCCACACTGGGAAATAAATCACGGTGAAAAGAATAGAAGATCCACCGAGAAAGTCGTCATGCTTACCATTGAGAAAAGTGGTCGTGCTTGTGAAAATCACAGTGTACCAGCCACGATGACCTAGTCGTAAGGAGCTTGAACTAGCTCCAATGTGAGTCGTGCGGCCGTCCCAGAAACTATATTCATTGCGTAGTGTACGCATATGACGGTAATCAGAGAGTGGTGAAAAGTTCACGAAGAGTTCGTCGTAGGGGAAGTATTATCCAATTGGGCCAGCCGATGTTCACCGTTCACCAGTCGGAGATACAATTATCGAACGTTCGAGATCGCGGAGCCAAAGCATGAACCACTTCTGATGTACACCTTCACCGTCTGACATATTTTCTGACTTTCTTCACCGGTTCCAGCACATCGGCTGCTAGCGTGATTAAAATGTTCTTCGTTGACGCCGCCCTCGAGCTGGAACTTCGCGAGCGCTGAGGCCTGCGAGCAACCTGATTTGTTCCGCAAACAATGAACCGCAAACCACCGCATTCGACCTGCAGACATGTTCATGTCAGGACACAACCTGAACAAGCAGACTTCTGAAGACATATATAGTACAGCTTCAAAAGGTGCTTATCATCCTTACCCTCCCTTTCTACTGCGAGGCAACTGGCGATGGAGAAGCTCGTATGCCTAAGGTTGATATCCTTATGTGAGCTTCCTTTCTATCATTTAGGCGATGATTTACTCAGGAAAAAACAGTATCCGTCATACTGCTATCAATTCCTGTCGTTGGACTGTCAGGATATGTCTACACACAGTCTCCTCTAGAGCCCGAGTACGGGACCCTTCCCTTTGGCCCAGTCAGCTTTCTGGCATTTGCATTGACCTGGGTAACTCTAGTTCCTATGTGCGTATTCTGTTACGTTTTTCGTTTAGAGCTTACCATGATGCTTAGCCTGCCAGGATGCTGATCGACCGGGTCCGCGTGGGCGCATTCTCTTCTTTGATTGGCGTAGAAATCGGTGTCCTTGGTGCGTTGGCTTTTACCTCGAGTCTCTGAGAGTAGCGTCATCTTCACCTTCATAGTATTGTTATCCATCGTCTACTTCGTCACCGCAATCATTGGTCTGGATGAGCAAGGAAAGTTGCTCATCTGGGTTTGTGGGACTGGAAGTGAGTTTCCTCGCAGTCGTTGCCTGCTTTTGGCGCATTATCCGTCATAGGATGGCCGTCGTGTGGTGTTCTCCCCGCGATGATTGGACTTAGCTTCATGATATGGATGATATGTACGTTCACCTGTTCTTTCGCCGGAGGATACGAACACTAAGCGATTGTTGTCGATTCAATAGCAACTATCTACATTTGCACCCTTTTGGCATTGTGTACCCTCGCTTCCTTGCACGGTCGACCAGGTATATGGAGAACCATGTCACTGAAGCAAGCAGTATCGGCCAAAGTGATTGGTGTAGATCACTTTGACATCTCGCAGAACGATGTTTACGCACAGCCGACCATACAACCCCAACCCCCTCCACCCGGTTCAGCCTCAATTCAGCCCCAACCTCTTCCCCCCGGAGCGCCAGCCATGATCCAACCTCAACCTCTTCCACCGGGGTCAGATATCGCGATCCAACCCCAGCCTCTTCCCCCCGGTGGACCAACTATGACCCAGCCGCAGCCTCTTCCTCCAGGAGCAGCATTTCAATCTCAGCCCCTTCCTCCCGGCTCATCGGCCACTATTCAACCCCAGCCTCTCCCTCCTGGAATATCGCTACAACATCCTCCGGTCGTACCAGGAGTTGGTCCACCTCTCGCGATGGTCCTTTCAGTTCGCCGATGCAGGCTCAACCTCTGTTCGCCATCGGGGAAACGTCTTTGGCTGCACAGGCACCAGCTTGAATGCTCTTGCTACTTTCGATTGTTGTCCGTATGCATCCTCTTGCATACCTCGCATTCCGTCCATGTACATACTGAGATTATCCATTTATTCCATTTCGTACACAAAACATAGATAACAAGAGCATATGCCTATGAAGCCGCAGTGGGACGTGCAGTGTGTAAAGCATGAAAGCAATTCGATGGCGAGATAGTATGAAGCAAGAGGTGCGCTGTAGCGACCGGGTAAACTACAACTTGCCTTTAGGACTGACATCCCGCGCCGGATTATACTTGAAGGTTTTAAAGATATAGTGCGCAAGCTTCTCCGGCACAGCTTGCGGGACCTAGGGCACGAGCATGATGATATTAGCCTAAACGTTATCCTTTACCAGTAAGGGCAAAGGACGCGAACCAGGTGGCCTACGCCTTCGATGTAGGATATGCTTGCGAACTTGCGGCCTGATTGAGGATCGATAGTTGCCTCGCGGACCTTCCGGGGTCTGGTTTTGGGGGTAGGAAAATTAGACTATGCTGGTGATACGTCGGAAAGTAAACACGTACATGAAATCTATGATCGTCCCAAAGGCGATGTGGACAGGGATACGACTGCACGCCTCTGTTAATGCACTGACAGGCAGCGTGGGTCCGTCAACATCCAGGTACATTCCCTAATCGCGATGCAGTTGCATGGTCAGATAGGGGGTTCGAGGAAGAGAAGGTGAAAGAAGAGTCGTGTTTGATGAGGATCCGAATACTGGGTCTCCACTCACCACTTCTTCATCCCTCGTACAAGCAAGGGATACACCTTGATAAGAGGCTTCAAGGGCAGCGACTGGGTGCTGTCTGAGGCCGTGTTTCTGTCCCATGAAGTGCATTAGTTAGAGGTACTAACGGGGGGCAAGGGGGGACACACCACGAAGACTTCTATGACCCGAGGATCCCAAGGAACCCTTCCTGGACGATTCATGCGTTCCTGAAGATACTTCTTTGCTGCCTCGCGATCTGGCCAAACGTCTCTCCGTTCAGACGCGCTGGCCACCAACACCTGCCTTAGCCGATCCAAGTGATGTCGTCCGTCAGGGCTCAGCATAGGCTCGACGATGACGATGGAAGAAAAAGGTAATTTCGGAGTGATCGCTTGTAACGCTGACCTAGATTTCAATGTGAAAAAAAGAAGAAAACGAATGAGAAACGACGCCATTACAAGGGGACAATGCGGACTTACATGGCGACCGCTCCTAACGAATGACCGATGCCTACCAGTTTCCTGGAGAAAAAGTCCGTCCTGGCACCATGCTTGGGACCATCAGATAGGAACCTGTGGACCGCTTGGGCGTATTTCTCGCAGGTAACTATTTCCAGCGCGCAGGAACGCCCCGATTTCAGCGCTGGAGGTGGCGGACCTAAAGTTTGAGGGACGTACAACTTTGCCGATACTCTGCTTTCTGCAGAACTTCTTCATTCAACGCTGCCGCCTCTCCATGGTTCGGACAATCCAAAGCCCAGGCCTCACGAATCTTTATTGAAGAATTGGCGACAAGGTCGAAAAGATGCTGCAGCGTTGGTTCCCAGATTTCTTTGTGAAAACTGGTTGAATGGAGGAAAATCAAGGTGAGGGCGTCAGGGTCGAAGGCATTGCGCTGGCAAGCAGGTGTCCAATAACGTTTTGCGACGATGCTGAAGGGGTAGGTTGCATCGGCTGCGTAGATTACGGTTTCCTGCAACATTGTTGGCGCTTGGTAGCCATGTACTTGACGGTTCCCGGGAAACCGCGAGTAAATATACTGGGTGGGCCAAACTTCTTGGAATCTTCTCAAGGACAAAACCTGACAATCATGCTATACCATTATCAGATCCCAGTGCCTTTACACCCGGTACCGCGTCACCTCATTGTGCCTCAAGGCCTCAAGACTGGAGTTGCCGAGAAAAGCTGTTACCCGAAGCGAAGATTCAATTCATAGAAGGATCAATCTATACTAATACATTCGCAAGGGATGTATACCAACATTCAACCCTAATCTTCAGAAGGAAATGGTAGCACCAGCGCTGGAAACAACCTGCGACCTGACGCTAGAGGTGGGAATGAGCGAGTACGAGTACGGCGCGGTGCTGAATGTGCCGACGGGAGCAGTGTTGGAAGCTCCTCCAAAATCGTTTCCGCGGGCAACAGCGAAGCCAGAGGTAGTCTCGTAGAGGGGCTTGTTAGTGCCTAGTTTGGTCCCACTGGTGAGCGTCAATGTCTTCGCCAGGAACGGGAAGAGCCTTACCGGTCCAGATATTGTTCTCAACAAGAAGTTGGGCACCATCGCGTGTGTTGATGCCGTCGTTGTTGTTGTCAAACACGTTGTTGAAGATGTGGCCATGGCCAAATCGGAAGGAAGGAGTCCTGTCACACGAAGCGGCGGTCTCGGTGAGTGCCCGTGGTTGGAAATCAATTTCACTTTGCAATGGCTTACCTGGAGTTTAAGTTGGTCCAAAAGTTGTTTGCGTAAGTCACAGTAATTGCCACATCCTCCGCTCCATTGTTATCAGAGTGGCCAACAAGAGAAGCCTTCCAATGGTTGCTGAGCTTGCTATTGGACACAGTGACACCCGTACTTCCATGAGTGATGTCGAGGAGACCGTCGTAGCTGTGTTTGCCAAAGTGAGCTTCTTCTCAAGGCGCAATTGGTTCTCCTGGCTTACAAGTCTTTGTCATGGTCACGGTCACTAGACAGGTCAACATGGTCGACCCAGACCTGAGAAGCGGCCTGGACGCCAATAGCGTCGCCTGCTGAGGCCAATACTTTGGAGATCTTGACATTGCGAATGATCACGTTGGACACGTTAATAACGCGAAGACCAACGCCGTTCAACACTGCATTTCGTCCAAGGACGGACGTGTTCGAGCCCACTTTTACCACGGTGTCCCCAGTAATGGTGCCTTTGTCGTGTAAGTTAGGTTTATGATCAACTTATGTTTTTCTCCGACGAACCTGAGATGATGACAATCTTCTTAGCATCTCCTGCAACGGCCGAGGTCAAAGCAGCGAGAGTGGTGACGACCGTAGTAGGACCGCCTGAGCCACCAGAAGTGCTAGCAAACTTGGTTAGCTCGTTTGAGCGGCCCTAGGAGCGAGAACTTTACCCTCCGTTGAGCGTCGCATAACCAACAGTGGCAACATCATTCGCGGACGCTCTCTTTTCCAGAGGCGAAGCCTGTCAATAGTAAGTAAGAAAGGTCTGTCGTCTAGTTGTCAGAAAGGAGACCATGCTCACCGAGACTACTTGGACAGCGAGGAAGGCAACAGCTGAGACGAGCCACTTCATTGTTGTTGTTGTACCGAGGTAAGAACTTGCTGTTCTGCTTTCATCCTCGTTGACTGCACCTGTATTTATCTGTTCTGCTCTCGCAGGTCGGATTACCCTCGGTCAGGCATAGAGTCATTGTTGGCGAACTTTGTGAAGAGTACATCGCTAACGGTCCGTCTGGACCGCTCGGTCCTTACCTTTTCATCACTCTTAATAGCGCAGAGGTGGTGCGACATGGCGCAGACTCCTCGCTCGGTACGGGCTCCAACATATTTAACAGCTTTTTCGGCGATTTGGGCTCTCATCATCATCTAATCTAAATTTAGCCTCTGTCTCCTGTCATAGAAGCTTCCTTGATACTCGTTCCTCGCCTCAAGTTGGTGAGGAATTTTTGGACGTATGACTTCAAATAGCCTTCTACATCGATTCATCTTTACCACCCGGAAGAACCTTGGATTCTGTCTAACGAACTAGCACTTTTCAGGCCGTCCATGGACGGGGTATGTGCTAATTCGAGGGATCGCTCGTGTTCTCTAACAACCTACCACAACCTTTCCCGGGCCGCCAGATTCTTCCCCGTCGATGGTTAGGATATGTCGGGGGACAGCGTGGACAGCTTCACACCCATCAGCTTCCCATGCGCATGGGACAGCCTGAGGATAACCCAAAATTCTCGCAGCGCAGCCTCTGTGCTCTAAAATCGGGAAAGGTCACGTTAAATCTCGGTGATACCATTGCTCGTTTTCTTCCCTTTTACGCACGCAAAGTAGACTCGCCAACATCGTTTATCGCTTCTGACTGGACGTGCATAGTTTGCATGAACGTGAACACAACATTTACATTTATTTCATAATAGCCATCGACTTGTCTAGCCGGCATACACTTTCCATACAAAATTAGTGCAAAATCATGGAGTCGCAAATCTGCGCACAACGAATCCTGCGTCTGTTGGTTCGCTGGCTGACCGCCAAAGTGGTGGTGAGAACTTGTGAACAGTCGCCCTGCTTCTTTCTGCTTCGCGAGTCAGGGAAGGCTTCAAAAGTTCCACATGTGCGAAGCCATATGCCTTACCCACGTACTTCCAGAAAAGACCAGTTCCATAGGCCTTGGTCACACCGTCGTAACATCCCCGCCTTTAATTAAGACCATCGTTGCTAACAATAACAGATGTTTCTGTCATGAATCAATCTTCGCTTCCGTACATCGCACAAGTACAATGGTAGCTACTATTGAATCCTGATTCACGACTCGGGCCGGAAAACTTTTGCCAGTATTTAGAAGCTCAGGGTAGCACCTGCGTTGGCACGGACGGAAGAGAGCGTGCTAGAGGTAGAAAGAAGGGAGTAAGAGTAGGGTGCTTGAGTGAAGGTGCCAGTAGGGGCAGTGTTGGATCCTCCGCCGAAGTCATTTCCACGGGCAACGGCGTAACCGCTGGAAGTGGAGTACAGAGGCTTCTTGTTCGAACCTGAATTTCCCCGGTTATTAACTCTCTGCATGAAACGCGACACTGCATCTTACCAGTCCAGATGTTGTTCTCGACAAGAAGCTGGGCGCCCACACGGGTGTTGATGCCGTCATTGTTGTTTTCAAACACGTTGTTGAAGAGGTGGCCATGACCAAAGCGGAACGAGGGGGTACTTCATATGAATCAGTAAGCGAGCAAGTTGGGATATCTGGTGAGAATTACCGGGAGTTAATATTGGCGAAATAGTTATTAGCATAGGTCACGGTGATCTTGGTGTCTTCTGAGGCGTTGCTATCCGAGTGTCCGACGAGGGATCCTTTGTAGTGATTGTAGAGCTTGGTGTTTGTAACGGTGATACCCGTAACACCATGGGTGATATCCAGTAGGCCATCGTAGCTTGGAGTATGTTAGCACAGAGGACCTTGTGTGTCATAGAGAACTTACTAATCCTGATACGCGATGAAAATGAAGAAATTAAATTACGGCCCAGGGATTTGTTTGGATGCATACCTTGTCATGATCCAGGTCGCTGGAAAGGTCAAGATGGTCAATCCAGACTTGATTGGCGTTTTGCACACCGATGGCATCGCCAGCATCAGCGAGCACTTTAGAGATCTTGATGTTACGGATGATCACGTTGTTCACATCGATGACTCGAAGGCCGACGCCAACCAACGCTGGACAGTGTAAAAGTCAGAGATATGTACTCGTAGTGAGTTTGTCGCCTTACATGCGCCGCGGCCGATGATGGACGTATTCGCGCCAACTCTAACGACTGAGTTCCCGGTGATAGTACCTTCAATGTAAGGGATGAAGATCAGAAGTGAAGTTTTGAACGTAGATTGGAGGTTATAGGAGGTTACCCTGGATGATGACAACCTTCTTCGCTGAACCAGAGACCGCGGAAGTCAGGCCTGCGAGGTTGGTGACCGTGGTGGTGGAGCCGCCAGATCCACCAGTCGTCCTACTTTTCGTCAGTGGATTATATAATTGGGTGATGAAACTTCCTACCCCCCGTTGAGCGTCGCGTATCCAAGAGTGGCTACATCATTCACGGAAGCGCGTTTCTCGAGGACGGGGGATGCCTGGAAACAAGCCAATCAGCATGAAATTCCAGCGAACATAGATGAAAGTTTGGCTGACCGAAACGACCTGAACGGCCAAAAATGCGAGCAAAGAAACGAAGAACTTCATCTTGCAAGTAGTGTTAACTGAGTAGAGAACGAGTTCTGCTTTGTCGAAGGCCCCTTCCTGTCGCTTTTATACCTCGACTGGCATTCCAAGATTTATCCAGAGGCTGACGCGCCACACCATCGCAATGGCCTCAGAAACGCCAAGAACCGCGTCAAGATCGAGAGTTCCAGGACGTAGAGCGAACAAACGACGAGGCCAAGAGGGCCAAGCTCACGACGAAAAAGCAACGTTGAATTCAGTTTGAATTCTCGACGAAGGAAACGGGCCGGCGGACCGCCCCATTGCGAGTCTGCGACATGTCGATGTGGGGTAACAAGACTAACGCAATTGCGGTCTGTGCAGACATGTGAGTAAAATCCAGACGGCGAAAGGGAAGCGCAATCCCGGGTTCGACGCACGCGTTTCGCGCAAGTTGGTGCCAGGACGCTTATTAGCCAGGACGGCAGAGAGAGAGAGACCTGACAAATTCCGTCAGTCTTTGAGATGCAGCAGGCACTTTTGAAGCAAACCTTGAATTTGAGTCCTGCGCCCGAGTTCTGACTATGCACCACGGGTAATCAATCCCAAAGAGAGATACTTCAAGCTCGAAGTTCTGACAAAACTCGGGAATACTAACGGTAGACGGGCCTCAATTGAATTCATCACGGGTTTCATTGACTCAAGTACAATGTGTTGCAGAGAAGCCTTCCGGATCACTAAATGTAAATCGACAAACGACTGTATTTGATGAAAGCATGTGGGACGTTAAACGTTTCGCACGTTCCGTAGCATTCTGTTGGACATAATCACTTGGGGCAAGTTGAAAGCGGATACATCTTTTAACGTACGGTTAAGGCGAGTAAAAACTGGCAATCTGCTGTTGTCGTGTAGGCAGTGTAATCGTGCAGTGCTGCATCAGACCGCGCGATTGACGTGCAACGAAGTTGGCCCTCTCTACTTCCCCAGGGCAAAAGGATTCATCTGGCTCAAGTAAGAATCTGGAGAGAGTAAGCGGAGGCTGGAGCGCAGATGCCAACAAGTCGACGACAGCTTGACAAAAATACCACGTTCGCAACGAATATCGAGAGAAAGGTTTGGGTTGACCACAATCATTTCCTCTGCGAATGCGAGACCATTGTAGCCAAGTCCAATTTTTTCAGTCTCTTAGGGCCTAGAGCAAAGCAGAGGGAACAAACGAGACAAAATGCATCGTGTGCGACGGGTTTAGATGGACGTTTGGGGCAAGAAGACTTCGTAGGAAATGAAATGAAAGGGGTAATTATATAATATACAGAGGAGCTACATAGGAGACACGGAATACGAAAACGAGACTAGAGGCACTGCGAGTAATAGTCTACGCATCGTTAATTTAGAGCAGCATAGAAAATACGCGTCTCTTACCATTGAGAGCCTTGCAAGTGTACAGAGAAATGCTGAAAGAGCATGGTGTTAGATGGAAAATATGGCAGTCGTCGGAAAACAAACCAGGCTGTAGCCCCGCTCCACCCGATCCCCCCGCATTGACCGTATTGAGGAATAGTCCCAGCAGGAGGTTGAGTGCTGACTGGAGGGGCTGAACTCGACGCCGGTCGGGTACTAGTGGTTCCTGGATTAGGCTGAGTGGTGGTCTAAAATAGAAAGGTTTCGGTGAAGTGATTCTGAGGGATAAATAGCAACGCACCGGGCCGCTGCCATACAGCGGCGGGCCTGGAATTATGTACGAAGTGGAGGTTTGAGCTTCGTTCGAGTACAAATTGAGATTGACTAGAGCAAATGATGGTCGACACGGGTCATGCAAAAGGAGTGCGACGAGGTGAACTTACTTCCCGGATCCGTGTTCTTGTATCCGCCAGGGAACGAAACGAGCTCTGAGGCTGAGGGGGCTTTACTACCCCCACCGGTGATCTGAATCTGCGCACATTCTGGGTAGAATTGCTATTAAGAGCAGAGCAGGGCGGGAGTGAGATAGGGCGGAGACAATCAAAGGAGAATTGTCTTACGGCAGGTAGAGAGTGCAATGCAATGGTCTCAAAGCGTATGAGGTAGCTGCCGCTGGGGACGCTGCTTGGAATCGTTGTGGTCCAAGAGTTGTTCTGGTCGATCATCTTCCCAGAACCCCAGTAGCCCTTGCCGACAGTACCAGAAATAAGACCAGATTGATCGATCTTAAACTGGGGGCAGGTAAGACTCGTTGTGGCTCCCTGTAAGGATATGATAAGACAAACCCATTTGAGGCTGTTTGCATTTACACCTGTGCAAGTCGAGCCCGGACATTGGGCCAAGTATGTGAGCTGAATATGATCAGCATGTTGACTGTGGCAAAGGTCGCTATAATAAGTACCATTGGACCGTACGGATGAGGCCATTCATTCCAGTAGGCCGTGATAGCGGATCCAGCGGCGACGGTGGCTGTCAGCTGCGCAGAAGATGATGCTCCATCATTGTTACAGGCGATAGTGGATGCGCCAGCGTCTTGGATGGGGTCGCTGCGAGGGAAAATTGAGTGATGTTTGATAGATGTCTAGGTATGAAATCATACTATGTAGCCCAAGGTCGCTGGATCGAGGTCTGTCCCACGGGGCTGTTGTAAGGATGCCAGCCATCGTACCACTTTCCAGCATTCGAGTAGGCTAGGACTCCGCCATGGGCGAAGGCCTGAGGAACAAGAGCGAGAGCTGCAGAGAGCAGCAGGAGTTGAACCATCTTAGATGAGTAGTGAGTCGATTATCCTGAATTGGCGCACTCACTTTATACCTCGAAGAATAACGCCTTGGAGTCAGTCATCATCTAGGTACCAATTCCATAATAGAGTAGAGATGCACCACGACTACGGCTTAGTAGACGGCTGGAAAGCATATTGAGCCGTAAAAGCGGCATTCTGTAAGTCGCTTCAGGTGGCCAGTGTCATGAGGACCAACCCAAATGATCCGTTGGCGACGTATCGTAGCGGGCGATATGGGGTTTCGTGCCTTGGTTGGATGGCGTCGGGTGGTCAACCTCGCACGAGGCTCAATCTCTGAATGCTGATTCAACAAACGGATGGTTGTTGGATTCAACTTCGGAGTATAGTCCTGCGTGAGCCTTCAAGCTTCAGGGTGCGAGCAGTCGTATTGCGCTGCGAAAGAGGCTTGAGTCACTGGCATGAGGCTCAGGGCAATAAGAGGTAGATCTAGTCGAATCTAACTCGTGTTGTAAGATGTCCTGCAGGAACCTATTCTGCAGCAACAATTCCAAGCTTCAGCCTTAGACATAGTCAATAGCCAGAAAAAGTACAAGGCTACTCACTTAAAGGACACCGTACTATTGTTCAAGTTTACCCGCAATCGGGTTGATCTTCGGTATCGACGACTGACTATGGGGAAAGAAGCTTCATTCATCATGCGATGCCATCAAATTCAGCTTGTTCCGGTGAGTGGTTCATGTGAGTTTGCGTCGTGTAAACATTCAAGCGATAAAAATTTGAGGTTTGGTCGGTGGTATCAGACGTACCGTCGTACCCGAGTCATTGATGCTTTCCAGATTTGTGTAAGGAACGTGGAACGGTACCTTTAGGGGTAGAGTCAGGGGATATGATTGTCAACTCTCGCGGTGCGACGAACCACGATGGGTGGCTAAACGAGATTCGAGACCTCCCATGGCAAAAGGCGAGAAATTTTCCGTTGAGGATCATTCGGGATCATCGATATGCTTGCAAGTCTAACAATCAAAGAATTCCGCGAAACAAGAAACTCAAGCTACAACGAGCCCCAGCCAATGATGTGACGAGGGCTCGATGAAATTTTCTTCAAGGTACCGCGGTGTTGCGGTTGAGATATGTGTCGCGGTAAGCGACGGAGAAATGTGCCGTGGATTCCAAAAAAACCTTCATAATATTTGGCGAGCCAACGTATCTGTACAGTGATGTATCTAATAACATTGATGGTAATAAGCTGGTAAACGAAGTGAGAGACAGCATGAGAAATCAGAGAGAGGATCTTACGGTTGATAACGTGACAGGTGTATGGTGCGACACTAGGATAGAACATTAGCCGATGAATTCTTCAGCACGGGTATAGGTCCGTACTAACCATACTGTACCACCAGTCCAGCCAGTTCCACCACATTGTCCCCACTGAGAGACAGTGCCGGTACTAGGAGGAGTGCTGGTAGGAACTGAGCTAGACGTCGAGGAAGGGGCGGTGCTTGAAGATGAAGACGAACTACTTGGAGTGGGAGGTTGTGAAGGGCCGGGACCCTAGTGTTGAACTGAGAGTTAGAAGGGTGGTTTAAAAACGGCGAGCATCTTACCGTATTTCCTCCTCCATACAAAGGAGGGCCGGGAATGATATAATTGGTTGAGGTTTGAGCTTCTCCCGAGTACAGAACGACGGAAACTGCGGGGGAGATCAATTTAGGGTCACGGTCAGAGGAGGTATTCTTACGGCCTGGATCAGAGTTCGAGTAACCACCTGGGAAAGTGACAAGCTCAGCAGCTGTAGGAGCTCTGCTACCACCTCCCGTGATCTCAAGTTGAGCACATTCGGGATAGAATTGCTAGTGATGAAAGGGTCAGTTGGAATCGTCATGGAAGAATCAGACTGCTTACGGCGGGAAGAGAATGTAAAGCGATGGTCTCAAACCGGATCAAGTAGTGGCCACTGGGGACGCTGCTGGGGATTGTAGTCGTCCAAGTGTTGTTGTCGTCAATCATCTTTCCGGACCCCCAGTATCCACTACCGATGGTACCAGAGATGAGGCCGGATTCATCAATTTTGAACTAGAACATGACGTGATCAGGTGGATCGGCCAAGTATGGGAATACGCAAACGTACCCATTGAAGAGTGTTCGAATTGACACCCGTGCAAGTCGATCCGGGGCATCTGGCCAAGTAAGTCAACTGTACGACATTAGGATTTTACAAAAAGCTAATTTAACAGGGACCACACCATTGGGCCGTATGGATGAGGCCAATCGTTCCAATACGCGGTGACTGCAGAGCCGGCAGCCACAGTAGCGGTGAGTTGCAATGGACCAGACTGCCCATTGTTGTTACAAGATAGCGTCGGGTCGGAAGCATCCAAGATCGGATCACTATATGTACAGAGTTCTTCAGCATACGAATGTCCGAGAAGCAAAATGAAAGGACAAACAAAGTATCCCAAGGCCTCTGGATAGAGGTTTGTCCGCTAGGACTGTTATAGGGTTGCCAACCTGGATACCACTGGCCACCAATTGAGTAGGAAAGGACACCGCCATGAGCGAGAGCCTGGGGGATAAGACTGAGAACCGCAGAAAGCGCAGCGAGTCGCAACATGAGAAGAAAATGGTGCCTTTGAGGGGTATTGGCGACGAGATGGCCGACCTTTATACCTCGTCCCCGACCCTGTCGTCGGTAAGGAAATCGAGTCCATTACAATGTCCGTTGAGCTCAAGCCAAGGGAACGAGAGGAAACAAGCCCGGAAAATGATCACGAGGGTAGTGAAGGATGCGCTCCTAGGCAGAGAATGACAACGGCAAGCAACCCCTCCAGGGCCAAGGGATTGCATTGGGAACCTAGATAGAATGTTAATCAATCATAAGGAGGTATGTTCGACACAACCTCGGGGACTAAGCAACACAGAGTCCTTGGTATCGGAGGAGCGCTTATGGGGAGATACACAACAGCGCTCGTGGCCAGGTGAATGGAAGACGACGTCACAGAGGTTGGATTCAATGAATAATATTTGGGTATTGGCAAAAATGGACCTGGGGGAGGAGGTTGAGATGAAGGGAGAGCGTAAGACTTTAACATATTTTTCCGTACCAGGGCAATCTTCGGCTGAGCTAATCGGCCATGACGTAGATGAAAATGCATGATGCGATCTCATGTCAGTTTCCCCAGGAAGAGATGTGGAGGCTACGAGCCATTTTCGCAGAGATATCGGAAACAAGACGCGACCATCCACCCCTAAGAGACATGGGCTATTAGTTCTCCCTTGACTAAGTGGAGCCAAGACAAGACGTCAATCGAAGCGATAGATTTGATAAGAAAAGATAGCGAAAGCGACATAAGTAAACGCAAGAAACCGTAGAGGTCAGGCTTGGGGCTGAGGATATGGGCTAAAGACAGAGACCCTCATCGAGGCGTGGGCAGTTGATGCACCAGAATTATGTGTCACGGCGTGGGCATGAGCATGTTCGGTCTTGACAACAGAAGATGTTGAGCTAGGGCGTTGAACGGGGATGAAAGCGAACTGGACCGAGTTCGTCCACGTTTTCCGTTTGGCGCCAGACAGAAGGCCAAATGCGATCAAAGTGATACCGTACACAGTCACTGGGAACAGGTAAATCGCCGTCCCGTTGGGTAAGCAGGAATCCCTACAGAACATCCACGGAAGCACTGTAAGACCGATCATGGCGGGTAAAGTAGAACAAGTTGGCATGGCTAGAAACGGCGATCAGGGGATTGGTAGTGGAAACGAACGAGATGACCCACTTGGTGCATGGCAAAACCAGTAGAAATATTTTCCATTCTCCTCAAAGGCGAGCATGGCAGTGACGAGGTGTAGAACCCATAGAAGCGCTAGCTCCCTCTTCAATTCAAGAAAAGACAGATATCAGACATAAAACACTCACCCGACACTCCAAGCTCATACGCAATCATTGATGTAAACGCGCCTTTGCGGAAGAAGTCGATCACCAGCCTTCCGAACGCAAGTCAGTCCGTCAATACCACTCCAGAAACCTATTCTACCTTACATTGGAGGTAGAAGAACCCATGTAACCGCGGCAGTGGCAAAGGCGACTAGCGTGCAGACCAAGCTGCCTTCATATTCCTCAATGATATTCGAATAGATGTGGGCCGAAAGCCCCATGACAATCACGGAAGACACGAGGGTCATGCCTAGAACTAAACGTCAGCAAAACCATCTCTGTCACGAAGGCTCGCAGAAACTGTGTACCGAAGACCACCAAGCGAGCGACGCTGAAAAGATGCATCTTATCGCGACGAAGGGAGGGTTAAGAGAAGGGTCCTAAATCAGTGGCACACGGCACAGACAGATGTTTCGAGCATTGTAATGACAGAGGTACACTCCGCGTTCTGAAGTGGTGGTGGTTGCCATACAAGGTTGTCGGCGGAAAGGCTAGCCTTGTTGGGAAGCACCTCCTGTGGTTCTTAGGGGTGACTGATTTTCAACATTGAATTATGTACGATAAATTCGATTTGTATACTTCCGATGTATCATGTATGTGTAGTTACTTAGAATATTTCGAACCGGGCTAAACGCCTCGCAGGACGCGAGTGAGCTTACGTGCATTGAGAATAGTAGTCTACGGAAGGTATTGAATATGAGTCAGTGATTCGACGCAAGGAAGAGTAAGCTCACCATTGAGGACGGTGCAAGTAGCCCCGGCGACGCTAGTACACATAGTTGAGTGACATTCTTTACGCAAGTGAACCACGAACTTACCAGGTGGTCGGCCCAGAGTAGCCAATGCCGCCGCACTGTCCATAAAGCGCGACAGTTCCTGTGGATGTGGTGGTGGGACCAGCAGCGGATGTTGTCGCAGCACGAGACGTGGTCACAGGTGCCGCGCTCGTGGTAGGTCTAACCGAGGAAGACGCCGGCGCAGCTGACGAGGCAGGGCTAGATGACTGTCATCAAGAGAATGAATTTTTGGCCTCGACGTCAAGGGGTCAGGAGATACTTACGGAACCGCCATAGAGGGGAGGACCGGGGATGATGTAGGTACTCTGCACCAGCGAAGCCTGGCTGTAAAGGTCAATCGCGACTAGAAAAGAAAGGTCAGGACCCAGAGTCGATGTAACTGAGGGAAACACTCTTACGACCAGGGTCGGAGGCTTTATAAGCCCCGGGGAAGGACACCAGCTCAGCGGCCGTAGGTGCCCTGCTTCCTCCACCAGTAATCTGGATCTGGGCACATTCCGGGTACAATTGCTACACGGAACAAGGTAAGAAATACATAGTTTAGCAATATTGATATCAGACACTTACTGCAGGTTGAGAATGGAGAGCAATCGTCTCGAAACGGATGAGGTAGTTTCCACTGGGAACGCTGCTTGGGATAGTCGTTGTCCAAGAGTTGTTTTGATCAATCATCTTCCCAGCACCCCAATATCCATTCCCGACAGTCCCAGAGAGTAAACCAGCTTCATCAATCTTGAACTACATCAAGGAAGTGAGTTACGACTCGGATTCGTCCAGAAATTGTGACTGATACGGTACCCATTTCAAAGTCGTTGCATCAACTCCGGTGCAGGTGCTTCCAGGGCACTGAGCTAGATAAGTGAGCTAGAGGGTATGAGTACATTAATCATGAGAATTATTTTCAATACGAGCACCGACCTGGGGGCCGTAAGGATGTGGCCATGGGACATTCCAGTACGCGGTGATAGCGGATCCTGCGGCAACTGTGGCGGTCAGCTGACCAGCAGGCGAAGTGCCGTCGTCGTTGCATGCGATAGTAGACAGGGAAGGATCTTGTATGGGGTCACTAGAATATGGAACGATCAGGGTACCGTTAGCATTGCCATTGTGCATTCGAAGGCAAAGGGGATAGACCGTACTAGGTAGCCCATGGTCTTTGGATGGTAGACTGCCCAGTGGGACTATTGTATGGCTTCCATCCGTTATACCAGTTTCCAGCGTTGGAGTAGTAGAGTACACCGCCGTGTCCGAGAACGCGGGGGAGTACTCCGAAAGCTGCGGTAACAAGGGCTACCTTGAACATGTGGAGAAGACGAATGAAACACTAGAGGATCCCTCTGAGGGCTGAAAGATCCCGTACCTCTGCTTTTATACTGAGGACCCACGTATTAAATTCGATACCGTCGCTTAAGCAGCGACGCTTTGAGATCGATTTCAACCACGTTCGATTTGGGTGCCTAGAACTACTCGCGTAGAAGGTGCTAGAAGCAGTCAGTGAAGTAGTGTAATGTGAAAAAGAATTGACAAACAGGGACGCGTCAAAGATCATGATACGCGAGCCAGCGGGGACTTGGAGGCTTGAACTTCGGGATATTCTGTCATGTATGGGGGAGGGGTAGGGGGTAAGCGAGAATCGAGCATGGGTAAATTTAGGTTTTAATAGGTTTGAATGGTTTCGGCTTGGCTAAACTTCGGTTTGACCGAGCTCGGTTGCACATTCGAATTGGATTGACAAGTACTCACAAGTAGGAAGTAAACTCGGCAACTTCGGCACGGATGCCTAATTCAGCATGATGTTCCCACAGTCAATAATCCCTTCTGATGAGTTTTCCTGGTTGACCTTACATTGACCTATTGAATTTGAAAAAGTTGCGATGGGCCCTCCGCCAGTTAAAACAGTAAAACCGTCACGTAAACGCCACAGAAAGCGCAAACGACGCGCTGCATCGTCCTCGTCGTCTTCGTCTGACTCGGATTCAGATTCCGGATCGTCAAGGGCCGGCCCCGCTACCTTGAAGCCAGGCATACCAGAGCCCCCGCCGGCTGCAGAATCTTCGGAGTCATCGTCAGAATCGTCGTCGTCAGACTCCGAATCCGATGGGCACGATACTACGGCTTTGGCTTCTCAGAAGGCGACGCTAGACGGTTCCGTGACTCAGCCACCGACCAGGAGGCTACCATCTCGGTCCCCTTCACCTCAGCCACTTCCTATTCCATCTTTCTTGCCGCAGCCTGTGGATGAAGCGGCTCTTGAGAGGGAAAAGGACCTGAAGGAAAAATTCCGAAAGTTTTGGATGGCGAGTGTGGTGGATGGGTTCAAAGATGATTTGGAAGAGATCCGAAAAGTATGTTTTTCCCTTTGATGCGTGATCAGGCGCTAACCTACGACATGGAAGGAGCCAGGACTTGATACGAATAGATTGGCTTTGCTGATTGACTCACTAGCATCAGGAGGGGATGTGTTCTCGTCAACTACCGATGGAAGGGGTGTGAATGAAATGGAAGTAGTCACGTCAGCTTGAAGTGTGCACAGGCTTTGACTGAGAAAATTGCAAACCTTGATGCAATGTAAGTTAGTCGCCTGCTCCGTTTGCCCGTTTCTGACGAACTTCTGTCTGGAAGGTATGGCTGAATACCAACGGAAAATGTATGGCCTTAAATACTCGACATGAGGTAGGAACTTTGGGGGACCATCGACACGACAAAGAGATGTATTACAATGTGACTGATATACGAATCAAGACCGTGTCATGTCTATGCGAAGGACGAAATGGCAATATAACGAAGCATATGGCTTCCACGCTTCTGTGCCTCCTCTTCGCTCTCTTCAGGTTCCAACTCATCTTTCCATTCTGCGACTTTCACGGCGTTTCCCTCAGGCATACCTCCCATAACAACTTTCTGTGCGTCTATAAGGTGGACGCGCTGGCGATTGGCTTGCACCGTGGTAGCGGCCTCTTTGACGACCTTGAAGGTGGCGGCCCTGTCGCAGTAATCCCTCTTGATGGGAACCTCACCTTTCTTTTCTCTCTCCTCCGCTTCCCGTCTTTCTTTCTCATCGTCTTCCTTCTTTTGACGTGCGCTCTCCAAGGCGAGCATCTTCTCTAGCTCGCTGGCAAACTCTAGCAACCGTTTCGTCTTCTTGTCGTCTGGCCTGAGCTTTCCTTTTCCAATCAAGTCGTTGACGGTGTCACGGAATTCAGGCACAGTGTCTTGCTTGTTCTTGGCATTGAAGATGTGGCCAGAAGGAACGTTCACATGGCTGAAGGGCAGAGCTGCTGGATCACCCTTGAAGCTTGGGAAAAGTTCTCGAGTCCGCCAGACGGTGTCTCGGAACGTTGCTGTCTCAATAGGTAGATCGCCGACGCCGTCTTCGGTTGCTAGATCCCCTTCCGATCCTGCATCGATGAGGATCTTGGTGATAACAGGGAACCCCAACGAGATGGCCGAATGCAAGGGGGTCGAACCTCCTAGATTGCGATACACAAGAGGTTCTTTGGTGACTCCGATGACCAATTCAACAAGCTCGATAAAGCCGTTTTCCACAGCGCAATGTAAAGGCTAAGTAAATGGGGTGAGAGCAGATAACAAAGTCGTGTCGACAAAGGTGACTAACCGTGCGCCCAGTTTTCTTCGCGGACTCCGTTAGGGCAGTCACAACAACGTCGCGAGGGAGCTTTGCCACCAAATGGTTGAAGAGCTTGATGGAAGCGTTGGTGCACAGGTCATGGAAAATATTCCCTCTATCAAATGGTTAGGTACAATGGTCCGAAATGAGAGGGCCATGCAGCTTACTTGGCGGTATGTTCAAAGAGATCACCCCCATTTGCGAGGAGGAAATCAATCATTTGAGGATCGCAGTTCTTGTATACCGCAATTTGGATTGGGTTCATACCAACAAATTTAACACTGAAAGGGTTTTCAGTTTCGTGAGACATGTCAAGGAGTCCGAGGAAAAGTGCTCAAGCGCTCACCGCTGCTTCATACTAGTGGACATGAGTTTGGGAGCAAGCTTATACATATGCTTCAAGACCTCGATCTTTTGCGACACAATCGCCGCTGTAAGTGGCGATTCACCCAAGGAGTTGATAGTCCATCCCAAGAGTTCAGGAAGTGTCGTCTCCAAATCAGTGAAACGGCGTAACTTGAGAGCCCTCTCGTCACCAGCAGTGGTTGCATAGTGTTTGAATGCAGACACTGGTTTTGAACTATGGAGATAGTCCAAGATGTTGATGGCGCCATCCGCCGCCGCCAGCCAAACAAGGGGGATAGCAACTTCGGTTGTATGGTTCTGCGCGTTAGGGTCGTTCTTCCTTGCCAAATCGGCTCGCTTCTTGCCGTGGACGTTTAGACCAAGGTAAACACGGTTACTGTCGTTCATGGCCCGAACCTCTTCCTCGTCCTTGGGGTCGAGTTTGATGGAGATCCCATAACCTGTTCGCCTGATATACTCGTCGAGTATGTCCGCTCGGTCACAGGAAATGATCGTATTCAGCAAGGAGGAGTCCATGGACTTGGAGTTGGCAATGACATGGAGGGCTGCAACGTGTTTGAACGTGTCGAGGTCACCCTCGTAGATGGCCTTCTGGAGGAAATTCACCGTGGCGACATATTTCTCGCCCTTTTTGTTGGTCAATATGTGCCGGAAAGTCGTGTCGAGGAGGTTCCCAGGGCCAACTTCAGCTTCAACCTGAGAGGAGCGATTTGCGATATCAACGAACTCGAACTCCTTTTGGTCGACGGTCATATCAGAGTCATCTGAGCACTCTGAGCCCTCGTCATCAGAGTCTGAAATATGTCTAGTCAGAATCAACAATATCTGCACGGACAAACCTACCCAATGCAATATCCTTAGTTGAAAAGTCCGTTTGCTTCTCTTTTTCCTTATACTGAGATTTGGCGATGGCAATGATGAGGCGAGCGGTCTGCCAGTGACCCGCTAAAATTGCAGCATAGAGTGGAGTAAAGCCTGTGTCGTTGGGATATTAGGAGAGTTTCTACGCTAGTGAATTAGAACGACCTGACCATAAGGTTGCCAACGGTTATCGGGATTACTCATGTTGACCGCAATCTGAAGTGGACTGTTCTTGGATTGTCCCGTCTTCGAAGGCATGCAGAGTTCTTCAATCTTTGCGTTGTCCCCTTTATGGCAAGCTTCGTAGAGTTCGTCGTAAAGTTTCTTCTCGTAGAGTGGAGCTGCGTATTGATTGTAGACATTTGATTTCATATGTTGGTACGGGACTTCTGGCGGGGAAGCGACGGCATTCCCATAGCTTCGGTTGTCGTTCTTGTCGAAGGATAGTTGGCCAGCGACAAGAATTGGGTCGATTTCGGCTCCGGGTTTGGCACCGTTGGCAACTAGTTTCTTCTCCAAAGCGATGAGATAGTTCTTGACTTCCGTGAGGGTCTGAATGCGGGCCTGAGCTTGGAGCTGGGGCTGAGTTGCAGCCGTCGTTTGGAGGGCGTCGATGGGCTCCAAAAGTTTGGCGACATGGAGTTCCCAAGCGGATAAACCGTCCTTCGCTGATTTAGTCGCGGTTTCAGGCTTTAGCTTCTTTTCAGATTCTGCAATTTGTTGATCGAGCCAGGGAATAGCTCCCTTGATCCAGTCCAAGATGGTTTTCCTGCCATTGCTAGAGTAATCAAAGCTCGCCTTGAGCCAGACGTTACAATTAGCCCCGAAGGCTAGGAGTATTTCTATAACAGGATCGAATTGATTGACCGCGACCTCCAAGGGGGGCCAAACTTTTTCAGTGAGTGTGACTTGGTTCAAATAGTTTTGCCCCTTTCGCCTGCCGATTTTGATCAATAAGAATGTACAAACAGCTCATCCAATAGATGTCGTACCCAGCGGAAGCTTTGATTTCGCTCAGCTCCTCTTCAGAATGTTCCAGTTTAGCGCCATGTGCAAGAAGCAGGGCAACCATGCCGTAATAACCTTTGGAGATGGCAGTGGTAATTGGGAAGAGCATACCGTACCAGTTCATGACGGGGAAGTCAATGACTGCAGTGGCATGTTCATCGCATCGGAGAATGCATTCGACCACCCGTATTTGGTTGGAGGCAACGGCCCAATGGAAGATGGTCAGAAGAGAATCGTCCGCGGCGGAAGACCTGGCGCCAGCCTTGATCAATGTCTCTGCAACCTGAGTGGCAATCTTGGGTTCATCAGAGCGGACGACGGTGAGGGTCAACGGAAGGAAAGCGGGAGCCCGGTAGCTATCCGCCTTCGTAGCAAGCGCGACGTTTGCTTTAGCGCGGAGAAGGGCCTCGACGACAACAACAGAACCGAATAGAGCAGCATAGTGGAGGGGCGCGAAAGCAAGATCCCAATCAGGCGCATTTACGTCCAAGATGTCAAGATCGTCCTCGTCGGGTTCGGGAAGCTCGGCCCCAGCTTCCACTTTCACAGCCTCGTCAGCCTTCTTGGCGTCCTTCTTCTTGGGTTTCTCCGAACCGTCGTCATCACTATCTTCATCTTCATCCTCGGCGTCAGTCATTTCAACGTCTTCATCTTCATTCTCAGAAGACCAATCATCGTCGCTGCTATCTCGCACTCTCTTGTCGGCATCGTTAGTCATTTCGACGTCCTCCTTCTCCAATAAACCGGCTTTGATGGCTGCTGCTTCATTCTCCTTACTCTTGGCAAGTAGCTTGTTCACGACTGAAAGCTGATCAAGTTGGACGGCCATATGCAACGCTGTTCGACCGTCGAAAATACGAGAAGTAATTCGAATGCCGGTGTCGATAAGGTAGCAGGCAATCTCCTCGCGCTTGCAAAGGATAGCGAAATGTAGGGCTGTTCGGCCAACGTGATCCCTGCGATTGATGTAGCGCTGTTTATGAGTTATCTTCTTCTCCTCCTCCGCCTTTTTCTCGTCCTTTTCAGGAACATCGCTGTCCATAGCTGTGGCGGCTTTTTGTGATTCTGCTTCTTCGGCAGCGGCAGCCTCAGCAGCGTCGAGGTCTTCTTGCTCCTTTATCAACGACTTTATAGCCTGTAAATCGCCGACCACAATTGCGCCAAAGAATTTCTCGGTTGGACCAATGTAGGCTTGTTCACTCCATTCACCGACGTCAATGGGATTAAAGGAACCTGTCATACTCTGGCGACCGGGGTCCTCCTCGATGAAGCTTTGCAGACATGTTAGTAGGAGTACAGTGATCACAATATTCTGAACGGACCTGATTCGCCCACGGGTGTATGTATCGTCTTCCTTCTTTTGAAGCTCCTTCTCATCATCGTCGATTGGGTCAGGGCAGCACTTAGTGCGAGAGGACAAAGTCAATGTGCTGACAATGCTTTGAGGCGTTAATGGCGCTCACCTCGCAACAATCATCCAAAGCCTCCTTCATCGTGCCGAAGAATGCAGGGTGACGATGGAGGCGTCGTTCTTTATTCTTCGGGTTAAACGGCGCTGAAGAGCTCATCAGTTATTCAATGACAAAAAAGTTGAGGATGAGAAGACTGACAATTCATTCCCAAATCCTAGAGCGAGCGGTTAGTCGCGTCTTGAGATCGAAGACAAGGTCTTTTACTTACAGTCTGGTAAATCAGCTTGTCAATTCGCCTAGCATCCCATCCGGGCCCATACGGAATGTGGAGGGAGGTGACATCGTAATCATTCATTGCAAGATCGTCGAGAATCGACTTCTCCGTTTTGAGGTCTCCTTTGTACTTGCGCCCTCTGTCCCTTCGATAAGTATTGTTGTCATTGGGTCGCCCACGCAGCGAACGACGGAATTGCAGGAATGCTTCCCGGGACGTCGGATTGGCCAGCTTCTCAAGGACTATGAGTCGAGCCAGTCCGGTGATACGGCCGATCGCACGTTCGTATATCTAGATGAGATAATCCATCAGTGAAGGCCAAACTGGATGATGTAACTATGCATACGGTAGGATCGACCTCTTTGCGATTGAGAGTTGGAACATACACCTCATAGCCTCGAGAGGAATACTTGCACAGACGGACTTCGTAAGAAGGAGATCTTCGGGTCATGTCGACGGTATTGGCTTGCCGCATCATAGCAACGATGGAGCGTGGGTTGGCCCAAACCTTCTGACCTGGAAGAGTGATAAGTTGGATATGGGTTGGGCTGAGCCGGTGACTATGACTTACCATCATAAGCAACGCAAGGAGCATCGATATCAAAGCCGGCCAAGATCTCAGCAGGGGATTTGTAGAGGCGAAGAACGATTTGAACAGAGCGGTAAGGGTATTGAGCTACGAGAAATACTCAGTAAAGAGGGGTTGAACGAGTGGGAAAAATATTACAGTGAATAGACACAGTATGCCGAGTGCGGACGCAAGTCACGTCCCAAGGGACACTATCTCTGACAGCTTCGTAGATTTCATTGATGCGCACCTCGGCCTATATTCATGGATACTGTGAATAAAAACTCAATTGAGAAAGGGAACAGAACAATACTGACTTGCTCTGCGGTCATCCCGTATAGGAACAAATCAACATCGGAAGTAGGATAATTTTCGGTGTGGAACCATTTCCTCATGTTGCGTTTCGATGTTTGAGCTTCCTGGGGAAGAGGGGTCAAGCATGCCAAGACGGATCCTCCGGCAGCGACGACGTTGTCCCAGCCATTGAGTCCAAGAGGAAGCGCGTTGAGGGATCCTTCGCTGAAGACAGCCCAGTTCTTCTTGAACTCTTCCATGGATGGCACCATAGCCAGATCACCATCTTTGCGGCGATCGGTCGACGAAAGGGGCATGATGTGCTTTGCAGATAAATCTTCTTCTTCATCTTTGACGACTCGGGCACGCGTATTTTTGATAGCATCCGGAGCATCGAATACGTCGACGAGGCCGACATGAAGATCGTTCAAGACTTCTGAGTCCCTGTTGGTTGCGAAAAGGCGACGCAGCTCAGCTTCGTACTCCAAAGACGGTTGGAGTACGTCGTCAAGGAGAACGCCAGGGCCTTCGGGCAATCCAGCGACGCGTTGCAAGAAAAGATTGGGTTCAGACATCAGTGGGGTAGACGATGAAATGGTACGAGAAGGCGGGGCTTCTTAAGTAGTCTCCTGAGTAGTCGCGATGTCTTCGGACTCGGTAGGGATACCTGAAAACCCTGAAAAACAATTGAAAGTCAGAAAGGCGTGCCCGCAACATGTTCCACACAAGCATACGGTTATATGGTCACTTGTTCCATCAACGTACGCGTCGTGGAAACGTTGGTGATGAGAATTGACTAGGTCTACGTAGGAACATATTCTGACCCCATTTAGAGATGGGGCGCAAGGGGTATCATGTTTCAGGTTGAAGGGCGTCGGGGTTGCCATCTTTAGAATCGGAACCGCCGACGTATTGCCATTTCGGGGAAGCGCGTCGGTTGCTGGACTGACTCACAACGTTGGTGCTGGGAAAATACAGGGAGAATGACTTGTTACTAGTCATGAAGAACGTGCATAGAAGACTCAAGGCGCGGTGATTGATCGCCGTCGCGATAAGAGCTGGCACGGTGAGGCATTTAAAGCCTCCTTCAAGATCATAAGAATAGTGTACGTTAGCGGTGACTGATAATAAATAGATCCAAAAGAGGAGTATTCTAGAACTTAATGAGAGGATATAACGTGGAATAGATAGTCATCGAGAGTCTGGTCAAAGAAAAATCTTAGCTTTATCACCGGTGATTCGTCGAGGGGGAGACCGTACCTTATCAAACTCTTCCAATTCTTTGAATGAATGAGCGTAGATATCCCGCACTTGGGGGTGTAGCGAATCAAGGTCAAGAGGAGCACCAAAGAGCAGTTTGTCCACCGGATCCAGCGGCTTCGATGGCTCTTTGGGTTTAATAGCGCCCAACTCGATAACAGCCAACATCTGGGTCAAACCAAAATCGTCTTTGGGTATGACAACTCGCTTTCTCTGAGCGTACGGCTTAGGCGTAGAGGTTTTTCTGGGGCTTTCCGACGGTGAGAATTGCGTTGTAGGAGTAGCGTAGCCCGTGACATCCGAAACGACAGAGGCGATCGATGGGTTTCTTCGGCTGGGGCCAGGATAGTCGGGTTTGGCGGTGGGAGTCACGGTTCCAGGCCTTGGCGTCGCAGTCCCCGGTCCTGAAGGGGAGAGAGACCTGGAGACAGTCTCGTTGGGAATGGGTGTCCTAGATAGTAATCCAGCCGAACCAGGCGTAGCTGACCGAGATCGGTCCAACGAGTATTCAGACGGCGAAGCTGACTCGATCGAGGTGAAACTGGACTGAGAGACGCTCTCCCTTTGTCGTTGTCTCGCTTTTCCGGTCTTGATTTTGTTCAACACGCGGTCAAGCTTGTCACCATAACCATCCTTACTCCGCACAAGCATACTATCTAAAAGATCACCCTTGCCCGAAACACTGCCTTCTTGCCACTCTTCCTCGATGATATCACTGATATCGTAGGCTTCACCATCTGGTTGGACATAGGAGTAACGCATCTTGTCACCAGAATCGTATCGAGAACTACGAAGCATAGCATTCCCAGGGAGTAAGACATCCACACCACGGACAGAGTTGGTCTGTGTGGTGAGTATCGCTCGCTGGTTAGCCTGCGTGGCGCGTCGTTGAGCAGCGATTATTTCCTGTCTCGTGAGTGGTCGCTTCCCGTCTTCCGTGACAGGGCTCGAAGGATCGGAGCTTGAGCTCGCCTCATATTCACGGCTTTGATGCAGGTGCTGCAAGGCTATTTCATCCAAAGGTGCGGAAAGGCGATGACGAGCGTTGGAGGAACGATATGCAACAGAACGGCGAAGGACGAAAATGGGATCCTCGGGACTGACATCTTCCATTGTACCCAGAAGGAGACTGGAATCAACAGAGCGACGCTTGGTACCATCATTCCTACGGTCTGTAGAGCGGAATGCTGGAGGACGAGGGAAGGCCTCAATGACCCGGCTCGAAGGCGAAAGTTCACGTTCTGTCAAACATGTGAGCTCGAGTCAAGCAAAGAAAAACGGCGATGCACACCATGGTTATTAATATCCACCGTCAATCCATATCGAACGCGCGATGAACTTCGTCTCTTGGACATTTTGTCTTCAACCTCATCACCACCATCTACTACACTTTCCGGAATGCCGAACCGCTCCAAACCCAACTCGATGACCTCGGCGACAGTAACATTCTTTGGGAAGATAAAGATTTTCTTCCTATACGTCTGCGATAAGGAGGTACTGATAGAGCTAGTCGATTGAGGTCGTCCCTTCAACGTCTCTTTGGGGACGATGGCTTCGGTGAGAGGATCGAATGCCATGTCGTCGGGCAGATCGTCGGGATAGATTACCAACTGGAGGGCGAACCGGAATGAGGGTGAGGTGAATCGTTCGGGTAGAATGTTCGTGCCACTGGTCGGTGACAAGAATTGTGTCCGTTGAGGAGAAAGTGTGAGGTGCGCCTCCGCTTCACCACTGGTCATCGAAGTGTCCGCCGCAACCAACGTCTCGTCTCCTTCGTTCCCAGTCAGACTTCCATTATCCGAATCATTTCCCTCTCCACGTCGATTCAGGTAGAACTTGACGGCCGAGTCGTCGGAGAAGTCGTTCATTGGCAACTTCGTAATCGCGGGGTGCATCGACAAATTACTGGCAATACTGCTGATACTACCCACGCTACTTCTTTTAACTTTAGGAATCTCCGTGGCCGCCTCAGCTAGGGTTTCGAAGACGACCAAAGGCTTTTCAGATGGCAGTAGCACAGCCGAAGCCCCGCCTTCAACCTGCTTCACAGTCAAGTAGTAATCGTTCGCATCATCGCCTTGTGGAAGTCGGAACCGTTGTATGGCCTGGGTAACGAGATCTTGAGAAGTTGTGGATTGATTCAACAAGACGGTCTTGAATGTTGCCTCAGTTTGAAGATTCTTGCCAGCGAACACTCGAATGACATTCAAATCGGGAGGCATCCCTGGGAGGATCAGTGAACCTGGTCGTGGCCGAGAGGTAGGAACGGAGAGAGCGTTGGTTAAGGAGCTATTCGGGCTATGATAACTGGTAAGCGGCGCGTTAAATATGGAGGCAGATTGTAACCCATACGAGGGCTGAGCTTCAGGAGGGGAGGACGGTGAGCGGTTGAGGTATTGTTGATACAGAGCTTGTTGTTGTTGATCCCGCTGCCTGAGCTGGGAAGCATGTTGAGAAACCTGGGGCGGAGTGCTAGGTGTCGTCATTGTTGTTGGCGGCACGGTCGCTGGAGGAGCAACACTAGGTTCATCCGCTTGCCCAATGTTTCTCTTCGGATCGGCAGAGTTCTTCGATGCTACAGATTGAATGGATTGCATGGATTGCATGGATTGTATCTGTTGTTGTTGCAAGGCGTTGGCGGTGACTGGCGACATAAGACCTTCCGCAGTGCTTCGACTGTGTACGGAGCCAGAACGATTGGAGTCCTCGGAGGCACGGTTAGTGACTGCCTCGCTGCTGTCGAAGCTGCCAATGGAGGGATTGCGATCCTTCTTGTCCTTCTTCCTCGAAAAGATAGACCCGAGGATAGAAGTTTTCTTCTTCCTGCCTCCGTCCTCATCCTCATTCCTGTCTTTGCGCAGTTTGCCGCCACTTTGACGACCAGAGCTAGATGAGCTGGAAATGCTACTTGAGCTGACAGCTGGCCCAAGTGCAACGGGCCCCTTCCCCTTCCTCCGTCTCGCTTCTTCCTCTTCTTCAGCCGCCCGCGCTCGTCTTCTCTCCTCCTCCTGGTTCTGCAGTGCGGCGGACCCCATTCGTTCATCCTGAGCAACCAGCGGCGTGGCGGTGAGCTTCTTCGTCTCACTAACCTCAGCAGGGTCCATTGATCGAGGACCAGGCTCAGCCATCATGACATCTTGGTCAAGTCGTTCACGAGATGGGGACTTGCGAACACCATTCTGAGATTGAGCCTGAGCCAGTTGTTGTTGACGATCCATTTCCGCCTGCTGCTGCCGTTGAATTTCGCGTTCTTGAGCTTCCATGATTTGTTGTTGCCGTTGTTGCGTTTGAAGCTGGTCGGGAGTCATCGTCCGCGTACCAGCAGGGACTCCTCGTTGTTGCTGGAGTAGACGCGCTTGCGCGTCCTGCATTCCATCATCCCGCTCCATGGCCATTCGCTGCTGCATTTCTTCGGCCCTCCGTTGCTGCTCCAACATCTCCTCCGCCAATCCAGCGTCCTCGCCTTCATACGGTTCGTCATCCCATTCAATGTCCTCTTCCTCTTCCTCATCTTCGTTCCAGACCGCCGGGGGGTATCGATGTACACTCAGTGAGGGTGTGAAGGCGATACTGTGCTTGGTGCGAATGGATCCATCTGGGGGAACGGGTGAGGGAGACTTGCTAGCATCCCTAACGCGTAGCCGATCATTACTCCCTGCCTTTTCTGCATCGGTGGCTGATGCAAGCTACGTAGGATCCATGAGTAAAAAGCGTCTATGTGAGAGTTTCAGATACTCACATCGACGTTCCGGTGTTTGTTCAACCTCGCCAGCCTCTCGAAGGGGGTTTCGATATTCTCTGCAGGAATATATCCTACTTCCTGAGTTTTCAAGACACGCACTAGCCACCAGTAGCTATTGCTGTCATCCATGAGGAAAAGACTGTCCCCCTTGACCACGTTCGCCTGTCCCTCCACCGTCGCTGCGAAGCTGTGCAGCGAGTAGACCAGATCAAAGTCAATGCTTTCGTTTGGAATCGACAAGACAGAGGAGCCGTCGTCCTCCTCGTAGTCCATTTCGTGGTCCTCATTCTCGGAATCGTCCTCGAGAACTGAATGCTCCTCGTCCGAGTACCCAGGGTTGGTAGTTGAATCCGCATGGGCATGCATGTTATAGTCTGCATGAATTTGATCCCGCAGGTCGTACGTATCTTGCCTCGAGGGCCTTTGGGGGTCGACGACCTGCATGGAAAGGGACAAAAGAAGCTGGGAACTTTGGAACTTTGGGAACTGGGTTGTTGCTGGGTTGGGAACTGCTAGTAGCTAGCCGCCCAAGCGTTGGGCGCTTGCTGAGACGCCCAAAGATACCATTTCCATCCAGGTTCCATCATTCATTCAAGTTCTTGATTGTGCTCCCAGACAAAGTTCGCGTTATTCAGGGCTTCAGGATTCTCGGTGCTTGGACGCGGTACGGGTCTCTGGACGAACGAGTTGAACCGAGAAGTAGATAGAAGCCAGTTGGCTTCCTCACCATCGCGTCAACATCGCGTCGGCGCGGCGTACTACATCCGCGCCAATAATTTCTGATCATTGTTTCCCCCCGTAAAACTACCTTACTTTTCCACAGTTCTCTAGCAAGCGAAAGTATATCCCGAAGTTAAAGCCTATAACTCTCCGCACGCCTACCTGCCTCGGTCGATATGCGAGCTTTCGTCGTCATTGGTGTTCACCGAGCGCAGCAATTACTACCGCACGGAAAACTTACGGATCATTGTGTCCGCTTATACACGAAGCACTATCTAGGCCATGCGTTCCGCACTAAATTTGGCTGAAAACCAAACCACAGCTGCAAATGGCGTACTCTGTGCCGATGAGGCGACGGTATCGCTCTTCTCGCGACCCCACCGTCGAGATATAAAGGAGAAACCAGTTCCCCCATTTTGATCAGAGTATCCTCGATTCTCAGTCTTCTGAACAATGCTTAAGATCGCGCTCCTTTCTGCAGCTCTTGGCGTCCTGCCCCGTGTCCTAGGTCACGGTGGCGTTCTCTACTATTCCAATGCTGGTAACTGGTACAACGGCTGGCAACCATACAATAGCCCTGTTGGTCAGTCAACCATCCAACGGCCATGGTCCACCTAGTCAGTATATCGTTTATTTTTATCAAACGCCGAACGCTTATCTCTGTCTTAAGCGATCCCATCCAGGATCCCACTCTTTCCACGATTGCCTGCAACGACGACGGTACTTCTCCCCCTGGCCAACTTACTACCACAGTTGCAGCGGGATCCGCCATTACCGCTTATTGGAATACATGGCCCCACCCGTACGGCCCTCAAGTTCGTACATTCACATCGCGCTCTATCCCTTCCTTCTTACTGACCAAATACTTCTTTAGTTGACTTATCTTGCGCAATGCCCCGGAAGCACTTGCACAGGGGTCGACGCAACCACTCTCAAGTGGGTACGTAACCACCACCTCCTACTACCGTCCGGATATTTGGGATTTATCCTTCATGTACTCTGTAGTTCAAGATTGACGAGGCCGGACTCCTCTCTGGCACCGTCGGAAATGGCTACTGGGGAGCTGGAAAGATGGTAGACCAGAATAGCTCTTGGACGACAACCATTCCCAGCAGTGTTCCAAGTGGAAACTACCTCATCCGCTTCGAGACCATCGCAATCCACTCTCTTCCTGCAGTAAGCTATATATACCATTCCAATCTCCCGACGTCTTACATCATATCCTCCCCAGCAATTGTACCCAGAGTGCGCTCAAATCCAAATCACTGGAGGAGGAAATAGAGCCCCCACTGCCGCCGAGCTCGTATCCTTCCCGGGAGCTTACAGCCTCTCCGACCCAGGCCGTACGATTTTTTTTTGCTGATTCGGGTTACTCACACTGAGCGTTACTTCTCCTCATAGTCACCACCAATCTCTACACCAACGACGCTCTCACCCAGACCACATATATTATCCCAGGACCTCCTCTTTATGGCGGTGCTGTGCGTACTTTCCAATCCCTTAGCAAACCCGCGGATACAGCTAATCATCTCCTCTTCTCAGTCGTCCGCCCCGGTCTCTTCAGCAGCACCCGCGTCGTCGTCAGCTCACCCTGTAACATCAGCTGCTCCGTCAACTTCCTCCGCTCGCCCAGCGACCACATCCGCTGCCCCTCCTTCTGCCACTGGTACCGTCGCACTCTACGGTCAATGTGGTGGAGCCGGATATTCTGGACCCACACTTTGGTGAGTGCTTCTACTATTTCCCGGCAGGCGTCGCTAACCAAACTCTAGTGCTGCCGGCGCCACATGCACCGTTCTCAATGGTGAGTTCGAAAATATGGATTCAATCGCATGCTTGACTGATGGTATCTTTAGACTATTACTCTCAATGTACTTGATTTGAGAGGAGTTATAACAAGTTAATCTTCCTTAGTCGCTGAAAATGGCTGTAGACATCCGCAGACTGCCTTAAATCTTGATTCTGAGTCACTCTCATTTACAGCCGTTTGCAGAATTCTTGACACTCCCGATATCCGCGAGCAAATGATTACATGAAAAGTGGAAACTAACTTAGCCAAATTTCGTCAACTTTCACTAAGCGCCCGGCTTCGTTACGTTGAGTTTTGGTTCTCAAGATGTTGACAGAAAAAGTTGGCGCGATGTATCATGTTCACGAGGATGTAGATATCCATATCATTGAGTATCAGCTCGCGTTAGGGAGTACAGGCGAAGAAGGTAGTCAATATTGTTGCAATATTGCCTCGAAATTCGAATCAATCGGTCTTGTGGGCAACCCGTGGGCGTTCTCGTCTTTCTCGTTATTCTCAACACCGCGTTCCGTATGATAACGAAGCACCCTGAGCCAAGTGGTAGGTTACCAAGAGACTTTAGAGACTTCTTTGAGTTATGGAGCTAACCATCTTGAGGCCACGACTGGTGGAAAAGAGGAAAGGTGTAGATGGGCGCTAAACATTCGCACAAAATTTCGCTAAGTACGTTTCCAGTTTTACTCGATTCATCTTCCGCGCGGATGACGGAGTGTCAAGAATTTTGCAAACAGCTGTAAGGGATGCCTCCGTGTTATATATGGACAATTGTCGATTCTATGCCCATATGGTGGCCGACTAGCTCAGTTGGTTAGAGCGTCGTGCTAATACTTATTCCTTGTGCTATGTTGGAACGGTCCCTCGTTCCAAGATGGCACAGGGAATAGACAACGCGAAGGTCTTGGGTTCGACCCCCACGTTGGCCATCGACAACGCTTGTTTTTGTCAGTACATATAGACGTTTTGGAGTAAGCACTATAGATAATACCTCAGCTTACTGTGGATGGAAAACGAATAAAGCCTATTGATACATTTCAACTTTCTCTGGACTCAGACTGAGATACAAGTACGTGAACATAGAGTAATCTTCGGGGCTCAGCGCTCCTGTTTCAAGTAGGGAGACCTTTGACGGCCAAAATACCGTTGCGCGCGGATGGAAATGATATCCTTTCTTCGTTTACTAAATTTACAGGATGAAATTTTAACGAAGCGGAGGTGGCCCCTAAGTATTATTTACATATTCCACCCAGCTACTCCTTGAAATACTCGGGCAAAACATATGCTAGCTTCGCAGCATCCTCGGGCTTCTGTTTCGCGGAACGTGGCATGATCGAGTACTTCATCGAGCCAACCTCCTCGCAGAGGATATCTGCAGCTTCAGCTGAACCTTGCTCCGAGAACTTGCCGATGGCGACGTGCAAGTCGTCAAGAATAGTGGCACAGACATGGCGAGCAGTGTCTGCGTTTGCCTTAAGTGTTTTAAAGACTTCGGCTGCGGTGACAGCTTCAGACTGGGGACGCCAAGAATCGTAGTCGGTAGCGGTCGCAACGAGAGCATAGCTACAAACATTGGATTGAGTATATTTAGTAACGTCAAGGAGGATAGGGCACACCTCAACTCGGCTTCGCGCGCAAGCTTCGCCTCTGGTAAAGCACTCATATTGATCAAATCGCCTCCCCACTGTCTGTACATGATACTCTCAGCTCTCGTCGAGAACTGTGGGCCTTCCATGCACACGATGGTCTTGCCGGTGAACAACTGCACTCCTCGGCCTTCATCATCCAGGGCCTTCTTGACCCTACTCTCCAACCATGATACCAAGCGATTGCTAAAAGGGTCCCCAAAAGCCGCATGAGCAACGATGCTCGTCCCCTCGAAGAAACTAGCCGGGCGAATGCCTTTGGTACGGTCTATGATCTGGTTCGGCAAGACAAAAGATCCCGGGGAAATTTCTTCGCGAAGCGAGCCTACGGCAGAGAATGCGACGATGGCACGTACACCGAGAGATTTCAGAGCCGAGATGTTCGCTCTGGAGGGTACAGCAGAAGGGGAATGGATATGACCTTGACCATGACGCGCCAGGAAGGCCACCTTTGTACCAGATGGAAGTGCACAGATCGTTATGGGAGAGCTAGGGAATCCCCATGGCTAAAATGCAATGAGACCCCACGGAGCCCTTCCTGATAACGAACGTACCGTCTCTGGGTTGACTTCCTCGCTGAATCCTGTGTATCAGTCATTCATTCTGCAGCGCAAAGCGCGCAACGCTCACACAACAGTCAGATTGTTGAGGTCATAGAGTCCGCTACCACCAATGACACCGATCAAAACTAGAGCGATCGAGTCAACACATCTCTTCTGGGTAAGAAACAGTTAATTTACCTTTCTCTGAGGTCATTCTCCGTATGTATCTGGGAGCTGGTATGGAGAAGAAATTTTTGATTCCTTGGTGAAATAATGACGGCCTCATCCGTAAGCAAATTTACCATGTGGGTACAGATCATGATTTTCCAATTTGCGCAATCAATCACGATCAGCACCGGCTTACCTCCCAATTACCTCCCTGTCCAAACTATGCACTCAGTCGACATCGGCCATGTTGTGATGCTACGAGCAGCTTCCTGTCCGTTGAGATGGGATAAATTGGCGGTTGATTGGCGGCGAGCGGCGGGTCACCAATCCAACCCGCATTGAGCATCTTGATATTCGGGCGCCTAAACATTCAGGAGACTCCTATCTCTTCTCCATCGAAAGCAAAACGAAAATGCTATCCACACGTTGATTGCGCCAGTGGTCTTGCAGAGAAACACGGAAATCTATGTCTATGGGGTATTGAATACAAAATATGCTACGAAATCCAGGCTTCAAATAACTTGCAAATTACACAGAATGTGTACTCAGATAACGGGACGTCTAATCCTGAGATTTGGCGTCCGTTAACGGAACGGAAGAGACTTGCTTCTTGCGGGTAGAGCGTTTCTTGCGCTTTACTATGATTTGATTAGCATGCGCTCGTATATGGGCGACAGGCGTGGTACGTACTCTTCGAGGAGCTGAGAGGGACCACGGCGAGCTCGGGCTCACAGTCGAGGTTACATTTATCTTCTTCCTGCTTCAAGACAATTCCCTTGTTAAAAGCGGCGGAGAGCTGAGCACGCCTACAGGTACCCGCTTCACCGGGTCCATAATCAAAAACCTCGTCGGATTGGATGCTATGAAGCTCAAGGAGTGTGTTCATCATGACTAGAAACGTCAATAAATTACAATCCGAGGCTGCGCACAAGAGTAAGCGAGTGCATCTGATGCTCACCGCGAGTAACAGCGTTCTTGAATTCCAAGTTCTTGACCTCCAACAAATATGCATAGGTCTCCTTGTCGAGCTCGCCCGTCTCGCTAAGACATTTCTGAGCTCGGGCCTTTACGCGGGCTTTAATTTGAGAGAGATGGATGTGGGCGTCGTCTTCAGCTACACGAGCGAGTACAGCTAGCTGGTTCGTCGTCAGGGGATCGGAGGTGATGCGATTACTTTTGCTAAGCTTCCGAACAGGCATATTTGTGTCGAGGCGAGTAAAGAGAGGTTTCGCGAGGCTATGGAAGGATCTCAGGAAGACGGTTGTGGTAACGGATGAAGCGTGTTGTTGACCATAATCGCTGGAGATTCTAAGTGGCGAACTCACGTGGCCGTGTCGTTAGGAGTTGCCAATGAGCCACTCGATCTGAAGCAAAATCTTGTATCCTCAGATCTCAAGTCTGAGTCAGGAGTATCTAACTCGCCAATGCTGATTCTCATTTAGGCCGCTGAGCTGCTTGCTTAATGCTCCAGGGATTCCTGATTCCTGAATGCATCGGCCAATAATCCCCTGAAAGACAGGAGAACTGAGTAAGTTGTCACATTGAACCAACATCGAACCGAGGAGGTTGCAGAGACCACCACTTATGAGAAAAAACGATTTTAAGAAAAGCAGCGTTTGATTTCAAGACATTGAGTAAAGAAAAAGAGATGCAATTGACTATTGCAGGTTGACAACGACTTCTTTCCGGGCCCATTCACCAACGTCACAGGCGTCCTCTCCAATAATAGACCGCCAAACAAGCAGCTTACTAGTAAGCTCATCCCAGGAGCCATCACGCTTTTGCAGAGACATCGAGACGCGCCATAAACACTCGAGAGCGCCTCCCCAAGTGGGTACATCGTCAACGTTGTTTAGTTCAAAAAGACCAACGGACGAATGCGGGGGAAGAGTATTTCGCAGCTCAACCTTTGTTACAGCTGAGAGGCGTGGAAACTGTGAACGACTTTCGACTCGCTCCAATGCTTCTAAGGCAAGTCGGACTAGGGGGAGTAGACTGGATGGTAGCGGTCCAGGGAGACAGGACAGTCTCAGCATAGCCAGAGCTACGATGTGAAGGATACTTGGTGCTGGAGCTGAAATGGATATGAGTACGCCGTATGGTGAAAAACAATCTGAAAGGCTTACGTTTAGAGGAGATGACCAACAACGCCGAAAGACATCTTGAGATGGAATCGCGCCATCCCCCGTCAGTTGCACCCTCCACCCGGGCAGGATCAACTATGACCATGATGTTCTCGAGGATTTTGACCCAGGCTATTGCTTCAAGGTCACGGCAGCTTGAGATTTGCATTTCGATCCAGGCTAAAAGCGAAGATTTGAGAAGCAAAGAAGTGGTAGCTTGGGCGTTGCACGTTAAATTGGCTAGGACCTGATATCATCGACAGATGCTCTCAGAAGATCGTCAGGTATGTTTGGCAAATTAACGTACCTCTAGAATGCCAACGCGTAGAGCTCGATCATGCTCAGAACTTTGGAAGAGGCTCGCCAGAAGATCCCAGGTGTGACGTCGTTTGAAGACACGCCAGTCATCGGTGCTGATCATACCATCGGACAAGAAACGTATGATCCATCCGCGCTCCTTCTTCCAGTTGTCAGAGCTACTGTAGAGCATACCGTACAACATAGGAACATCTTTGGTATCCAACTCAGGACGTTGAAGAAGGAAGCTGGACGTCAAGGGATATATGAAATTTGACGGGTAGAAAATGGCTCTGAGAGCGTGGAGCAGGATTAGAGTTGAGTAAGATGGAAGTCGTCGCACAGGCTGATCCGTGGGGGAGTCCAGCGTATCCTTGAGCAGACTGAGGAGATAGATGACATGTGGCTTTTCTTGCATATCAGCGTTCTATTTAGGGATGGGTCAATCCTGGTCGGTAGGGGACGGCGAATCCACTAACCTGAACAAGCGACCAGAGAGTTGTCAGTTGTGTAATGGCTATTTCTCGCAATCGGCCATCTTTCCCAGACAGAGTTCGTATTACAAGGCCAACGATATTACTTCTGAACAACTCAACCCATGCGAGGGTTGAAGCGGGCAGACTTTCTGATTGCAGCTGTGCAAACAGTAGCAGCAAGAAGACGGGATCGTAGAGATGCTTTTCAAGTGACGATGTCACATGAACAATATCACTTGTGAGCCTGCGCCAACGAGGGAAAGCAAGAGATGTTTTCAAAACCTTTCCAGGCTCAAGGCTTTGGACCGCTTCCAAGGCATTGGCAGATGGGACATCAGGGTTGGAAGACCAAGACGAGAGAAGGGACGCCACGGAGACGCTGCGCTGCGCCTCGAACAACCGAAAGATAGAGAGAATTTGTTGATCGGGGACAGAAAGGGTGCCTTGATAAATACGAAGAAGGGGTTCGATGTGCGTAGGTTGGCAGGTATTCGAAGGGTGAAGGTGGAACAAGGTGAAAAGGAGCTTGATCATAGGCTCACGGATCGGCGAAGAACATAGCTTAACAAACTGAGAATGCTGAACTATGTTTTGCAACAACCTGTTGATAACGACAGGCTTTTTAAGAAGAGTCAGTCACGGTGTGTAGTCAGGTTTGAGGCGGACCCACTTTGAGGGCCACGGTGCCCACGATGGTAGTTGAGAGCTCTAGTGTCGCTGTACTGGCATTCGACTTGCTAACGACAGTTAAGAAGGGCTCTGCAACGTGAGGCTTCAGGTCGGGCGTAACCAAAAGAGCTGGTGGGAGTCAGTGGGCAGTTGCAGGGACACACATATGGAATGCGCACATAACGGCCCTGCGATATCCGCAACATCAGCCGTGTCACGATTTTCACCGAGAACATCGACTAGCCACTGCAATGCAGCAGTAACGACGACGACGATGACGTCTGAGTTGCCATTGTCCAGTTTGAGGCGTGAAGCAACGAATATGAGTTCGCTTGGAAAATGACTGACGCGAAGGCCGTCGACTTCCTTCGTCAAGATGCCAGCGAACTGTAGGCGCTTGGTAGGTACCGAACGCAGTAATGTAGAAACGCACCAAGCGCAAGTAGTGCGCATCTCTGTGGGTCGATGAGGGTCAATGGCGCCTTTCAATAAGCGGGTGAAATGGGGGATCCAAGCCTCTCCATCGATATCGGGAATTTCTTCTCCGCTAGCAAGCATTGTATCTAGGAAGGCATGCAACACCAGGGCGAAGTCGTGTGTGGATCGATGAGCACAATTGTCGGTTTTCATCCATTTGAGGAAGACTTGTTTGGGAGATGCATGTCGATACAGAAGGCTACAGATTATACTGACCGTGGATGCTGCCCAAGAGGTTTGGAAGAGGAAATTTTTGATATCCAACTCGGAGGGAAGAGGAACTCTGCGATAAGCCCAGTGATTCGATGCACGGCCAGCCCATACAGAGAGCGATTCGGCTTGTGTAACATGTAGGTACTTGTGGCGAACGTCGTGACCGTCGTGGCCCAATGGTAACGAAGCTTCGAGTGCGATGGAAAGGAGTGTCTCTAGATCGTAGAAACCAGACAAAACGGGACGCAATGCGATCAGCTGAGGCAACCTTGCCCGAAGTTCGTTCTCTAGGCTTGACTGGGTGCTCAGCAATTCTTTGGTGGCTGTAACGACCGCCCGCAAGATGGCGGTGATAGACTGGCTTGGGGTGTCGCTGATCCCTTCACCAATGTAGTCCAATAAGGACAGCAGTTGTTCTTCGCCAGCAAACCGAATCCATTTCAACGCTTGAGTTACCTAATGAAAGCCAATCAAAAGGCGGTACACATGCATCCAAGAAGGGCACACTCACATATCCATCCTCACCACTTACTACGGCCCGGAGTCTAGCAATCCAAAATGCTGTAATCTCGGTAACAACTGACCGATCATGCTGACTATCGCCGCGAAGATGGGATATGAGCTGATCTAGATCTAGTGGCGAATTAGTGGTTGATATAATGCATACGTTGGGGTATCCTACCTGTACCGTGGATTTCAGTAGCAGTACACAGATCCTTAACAGGTTGCAACGTTCCAAACAAGAAACCTTTAAGATCTAAGTACAAATTTGGCTGTGACGAGTCTGATGCTTTCGAAAGGACGGTGGACAACAATGCCAGAGCGGAGGGTCTCCTATCGGGGGACGATAGAGAGTGGGCAATCAACTGCATAGCATGTTCATAGTCATTGATGCTTGATTCATGTGCCAAAAGCTCGACCAGGATGCCTTGCGAAGCAGGATTTCGAAGCTGTTGGAGTCCAGAGTGGACGTACAGCACATCGAAGGACAGACTAAAGAATAAAGATCAGCATGTAGCCGATCGGGGGGACATCCACTTACTGCTCAGCAAGCTTCCCATGGTTGAGATGGATATCCAGACCGTCCCAAACGGGTGCATTGGGGCCAAGGACTTCGAAGAAGTCTCCAATTGCAAGGGGATACCAGGTGTCAATCAGAGAGAAACACCGAGCGATGTCAACAGCCCGTAAACCATCACTCGAGAACCTGATGAAATCCACGATCTCGTACGCAGCATGTTGACCAGCTGTTGAAGTGTTAAAGAAGGACTGACTAAACACCAGGGAAAAAGCACGTACGTTTCGATGAGCCTTCCATCTTGGTTAAGAATGAAGTCATATCACACTCCCTATTTGGAGAGGCACTTTCCTCGGTCCCAGATACTCTACGGAGATATACATTCATCGTCTGCACTTCGCGGTTGATCGCGGCGGACACACGGGAGTCGGGCAACAATGACAGCTCCTGGCTAAAGATCTGACCGAGTTGCTTGACAAACGCGCCAAGAAAGACGAGATCAGACAGGTGGCCTATCAGCTTCAGGACCAACTTCCGGGTAAATGAAACGATGGCAAGGACATCCGAAGGTTTGAGAAATTTATGATCGACTTTGGCTTTGAGCTGTTCGAGGATAGTGACCATCAAGGGGCTGGGGAACGAAGTCGTTCTGGCGTCAACGAGAGAATGCATGTCCTCGATATATCTGTAAACGCTTTTTTGACATCGACCGAAACAATCATCCAGAAACCCGACAACGCTTTCCCCTTCATCTACTAAGGGCGTTCCGTTGACATCCAATTCCATCCGTCGTGACCTAGGAAGACACCTGAGCCACAGCGTGGCTTCGTTCAGATTTGACCGAGCGGATTCCTTGCTGGTTTGGAATGCAAGGGTCTGTGAAATAAGATGTGTCAAGGACGATTGGAGTAATTCACGGATAGCGGGGACTGATGTGGTGACGTAAACCTTCATCAAAAGGTAGAAATTGGTATGTGTAGAAGAAGCTGCGAAAAGTGAAGTAAGCGCCTTGGTATGAGCATCAGATAAAGAAGCAAGGATACCTGTCTTCGAAGTTAATGAGAACTGGTCAACGTCTTTCAGCAACCGTAAAACATGTAGTCGTGCCACGATAGCGAGTTTCTGCGGCGCGCCTAGCTCGGCCTCGTTCGAAGACCGGGATTCATCCTCTAAGCTAAGCAAGAGTTTGCCAACATCAAACTTAGTCTCCAGGACGGCATCCGGAAGGAATGTATGATACATCCAGACGAGCCGTTGTGCGACCTCGGCGAGTAAAGCTTTTCTGACCTGAGTGCCACTATTGTCCGACGCCGAGATGAGTTCTGCTTGACGGGCAAAGGCTTGGATAACCTGGAAGTCTGGCAGTCGTTTCCGCGCCTCCCTGATAATTCCGACTCGCCTTGCCGTCCATTGCCCATCATTCTCTACGCGGCCTTTCAGGTCTCCTTCGTCGACACTGCCTTCTCCGAGGGCGACTTCGATCCGCTTCCACGCAGCCAAAACAGCACCTAGCTTGCCTAAGCACTTGACAAGAGCCAGCGAAGCGCAATGCTGGACCAGGGGCTTAATGCCAGAGCCACCCAAAAGAACTTTCGTAAAGCCGGTCTTCGCAGAGAGGGCGCTAGGGACGATGTTTTCCATGATATTTCCCAGAGGGGGAGGAGTAGGGTAAAAAAATGAGGTTGCGTTCAATTGATCGCGGGTAGAGGGCATAACGAAGGTCTGCTCGGGAACAGGAAGAGAAATGACCTGCCCCAAGAAACCAATGTTCGTGATCCATCTTGAAGATAGCCGTGGTTGTAAAGTTAGTCCAGCTGTTGACCAGTACCTAATTCGCGATTCACCATATGAGCAGGAAACAGAAACAGGAAGAGACACACCCCGCAACCAGCTCAGGACAGGCCGAAAGGATTCTCAGCGCTAGTTCCTGTTGACGGGCGTCTTCATTAACCTTCAACATCTTCAAGACGTTCGCCAGTATCTTGTTGTATATCTTTCCTTTCGTTATGTTCTTGTCATCAGCGTCCACCCGAGAAACTTCCTTCTCTTCTTCAATTAGACGATGGCCTAATACACCATCGATTCCGACCTCAGTCTCTCGAGGGTACCATCCACGATCCTGAAAACATACGCCAACTCCCGGGCGAGTGCACACCGCAAGCAGAAAATGGTGAACAAGGTCAGCAGGGATAATTCCTCCCTCGGAACCCTGATCTTGAGAGTATACCTTGATTAACTGCAGGAGAATACGACCATTAGTGAAAACATGACCACAATCAACGTTCGGGTGCGACTTACTTCGATAAATACGCGTTCATTAAAGAGGGCTATTTTATCTTTACGTGAAATGGTCTTATCGCTCCAAAGACCTTCCCAAATATGTTCTAACACGTAGCTGGATGCATTCGGTCAACCTGGATAAGGGAGCAACTTAGAATGCGTACCGTATTACAAGAGCGTCGTCTGCGTCCAAGCCCTTCCAGATAAGAGACAGGGCGTCGACATATGGGGAGGTAGATACATAGGTTTGCTTCATGGTGGTCGATACAGAAGACGATGGTGAGAGTGGCGAAAGCAAGAAAGCGAGAGTGAGAGTTCGAATATCTATGGGTGTGATTGGGTTGGGATTACAAGAGAAATGAGTGATCGATGATACCAGGTCGCTCCAGAGGGCTCTGCGAGTTTGAATGGCTCTTACGACGCATAGCCAGCAGTTTCATGATGACCTAGCCCGAAGATTACACCGTCAGACTTACGCTGCGAGCGCGGAACTAAAACCAACCTTGTTGTCCCATCCAAAAGTCTCTACAACTTTCTGCTTCTCTCGTCCCCCGGCATATTCTGCCATGGAGACCCATAGCTTCATACTAACCAATACAAGTTCATTTGAGCTCTTCCCGCTACTAGAGATATATACCGAGAGCCGCTTCGTATACAGCGGCACAAGTAAAGCCTTGAGAATTGCGTGCCCGTGCTGATGATACAGATATTGTGACGAAAGAAGGTCCAACAGATTCGCAAGGAGGGATAGCAATGGCACAAGCAGCCTTAATGTGTCATTTGGTGGGTGCAAGGATGAAGACGATGAATAGACACAATCCCAAACTTGAAAAAGCTGCGGGGCACCAGGCGACGATGTCAGATATGTCTGGCATAGCAAAAGCCGTCCGTCATCCAATGGAATTTGGAGGTTCGAACCAAGAGGCGTCGACGGCGGTGAGAGCTGGTTTCGCAATGCAATGGTCACTACAAACAGTGAGCCCCTCCGTTGTATACTCCGTTACGGGGGACGCACCATCAGACAAAGTATCCTTGTCTTCGAAAGCTATCGATTCCAGCGTCCTAGCGATATCCCTACCATCGGAGAATGTGTACGAGGACTTATCGTTCGATGCTGATTGTCCTTTTCGGACGTTTGCTTTTGATGCCATGAAATCGATTTGCGTTCCTAGGGAACAGCGGACTTTTATCGAGGTTGCAGAATCTGATGGTAGTATCCACTTAGCGTGAGCACTTGAATCCTCAAGGCCCCAACTTCCAAGGCCTCACGCGCACGGGTCGAGGAGGAGGCCTGGCCAACCCCCGTCCCGCTGTGGGACTCCGCCGCACGTGCTCGTGAAGGGCAGACAGGGGCGAAAACTGGGAATTTATGATCATAGTAGTGCTAATACAAGTACTAGTACACATACACAAAAAGGTAGCCAGCATATCCAAATGGTTTACGGAAGTTGGTTCGGAGTAAATTCAGTATTCAAGATTCAATAAATACGGTATCGCCTTTCGACTTCAACTTGAGATCGTCACTCCGCCTCAAACGGAGGTTTCCAGCTCTGCATTTTTTGCTTCCTCCATTCTGATCCATAAACCACCCTGATGTCAGAGTTTTCAGCGTGATAAGCGGCGATATTTTGTTAGGAAGTCACATACCTTAACATACATCGTCAGGTGCGATCCAGGAATTACCTTTTCTGTTCCTTTGGATCCAGGGCACTTAGCCCAATCAGCGGGCGGTCGTGTAGCAGCGGGTTGCACGTCAGGTGCAAGCGAGAAGCCAGAGTATCTCTGAAGAAGCCTAATGAGGAAGAAAGACGATTCGTGGTACGCAAACTTTGAAAAGGAAAGAAAGTCAAATTGAGACAAGGACAATTCCGAAAGCGGTTGGAACCCGGAAGGGGACATACCTGTTGTCCAAGGCAGATACGGGGACCGCCATTGAATGGCAAGAAGACTAGTACAAATACGTCGTTGAGTGTCAGCCACGCGTGCGTGCAAAGGTTAACAGGCGTAGAATGAACGCACTGAATGGGTTCTTCGTCAGGTAGCTTACCCGCGCATCAAGGAACCGTTCAGGGTCGAATTGGAGCGCTACCAAGAAGGCGGAATGAACGATTGGCGATTGCATGCTTGCCGAGAAGGTGGACATACCATCAGGGCCCCACAAATCCGTACGGCGATGCATGAGGAAGACGCTGTACATTCCCCTGTGATAGAGAATAATGCATCAGAACACCGAGAAGTCAACGGCTATAGAATAGAAGACTACTGACCTAGTGAGAGGAGGAACGTAGAACGGTTTCTGACCAGGGGCCTTGGCTGGAAGAAGGGCAGCATGCCTCGAAGTCCTGGAGAAGCATTAGCCTCTAGCCGCGAAGGGTTGATATCCTTTGATTATACCTTGAATTGAACGGCCTATATTAAACTTGAGGTTAATGGCTGACGACAAACTCTACACCGGAGACTTACACAGCGGGGTACAAGCGTAAAGTTTCTAGGAACTAATTTAACAACCAGGGATAGATTTCCCAATTGGAGGCACCACATACCGTTGACAAACGCTCTGAGATACTTCATGTCACGCATATCTTCAAAGGTCGGTCGCCTGGTAGGACCGACTTTGTCCAAGACTTCTTCCCTAACCCGCTTGAGGACCTCGGGGTGTTCGGCCAACATATAAACAGCGAATGTCAGGGTACACGCCGTCTACATCGGAAGTTCAGTAATTGAGGGCGCGAACGTCGAAGCTATCTTACCGTGTCTCGGCCTGCGATCATGATATTGAGTATTTCATCCTGAAGAATCTGATGGTCTAACCGGGGCAGCGTTAGAATGGCGACTTTAGGATCAAAAATGATATCTCTGGACCTTGAGTGATTTTGACCAGATGGTCAAGCAACGTCTCATCTTCTTGAACATCCTTCTTCTCATCGATATCACCGGCAGCAATTCGAGCCTTGTGCTTTGATACAGCGGATGCAACGATGGGGTCGATAAACTTGTTCACGATATCCCTATGCGGTTTCACCTTGTCGTTCCACTCGATCAATGGGAACCAAGGACCGTAGCGAGTGCGGAGCGACGTCACATTCTGGCCTTCGATAAAAGCTTCCGCAAAAACGTTGGCCGGGTGGGAAGTGTTCGCCGCGGTGATGGCCATGGGCGATGATGGAGGGTACACAAGCCCAGCGGACAAGGAACAAACATCTTGTCCAAAAAGGAACTCGGTGGCAGAGTCCAGGGTGAAACGAGAGACCATATCCTGAGGGAACGTTAACCATGAGGACGCCTCCACGAAAGGGTGCTGGAGTTACCTGGAAGTCGATGGGATAGCCTTCGGCAAGTCTCGCCTTCGATTGGTTAAGAGCATCGTCCGCATGCCTATCGAAAACGTCAAAGTGACTTATGCGATCCTTGCTAAAGAACGGCCGTGTCATCGAACGATGGAACCTAAACCAAAGGAAGTAAGTAGAGCGGAAAGTTGGATCAACGAAGACGTCCATACTTCCATCGATCCCCTGTTTCGTACGTGAGGTACATCTGATGACAAAGAGGGCAGTGAACTCACCATCGGAATTGAAAACGCCAGTACCAAGAAGAGTGTTCAGTTGTGTAAATGCGATTGGACCTAATGACGATGGTCTATCGGCAACACGCCATTGTTGTGGGTCCGAACGGCTTACCTTTCTCAAAGTCATCAAACTGCGTGGCGAGTAGGGCCTTATGCTCGTGTCAACGAGAGGTAATATATGGACGCGCGATAAATGTATACCTTGATGTACTCTGGCTCTGTGGTGAAGAACTACAGCAAGTCCGCTGAGAAATGGATCCGAGGACGTGCATGGTGCTTACCCTATTCTCTGAGAGAATCTTCATACTGAAAGTTTGCCCATATTCAGAGCACCACTGAAGGAATATATCGCCTGACCCAAGAGTGTCAAAAGGCGAGAGAGTAAGCGGAAAAAGAGGGTATACCAGGGTAACCACGCTTGAAATTGTGAACTAATGACTTGATTGTGGATATACCAAGCCACGACGCTTCGATATAGGGCGGAAGCTCAGCACCGTTGGCCGCCGCGTCACGACGATTGGCGTAGTGCGCGTAGACGTTTGAGAGAGCAAAGTACAAAGGGGCGGCGATTACAGACAGAAAGATAACAAGGGCATTGCTGAGAGCGGTGACCTGGAATGATCTCTTCAACACATATTCCAGGGCAACGTACGCGAAGAGCGATGGCGACAAGAGCGACGGAACACTGGTGAGAAGAAGCTGGAGGCCGATAGGAATAACCATGATCGAGGAAAGTTACGAAGTGATGATGAAGGTGTGATCCAACGTTATAATAGGCGAACCGGGTATTACGCAACCGAAAGGTTTCTTCTTCGTGAGATCAGGCGCCTCATCCACAAGACATTCCAAGCGCAGGATACCAGCCCGAAGACCGAACGAGGGCACATGTACAGCCTAATCATTCTCTAGCCTCCGAGCTACTTCAGCTTTTGGGAGTCCGAGGTGGCGATGACACGGCCGGCTGGAGGGACGGCACAGGACACTGCCAAGGAAAGCACGGTACACATCCTGAATTGGGGGTCGGCCTGGCGTTGCGGGGAAAAATCAAATTCCAGTGTGGGGTTAATTTGCAAATATGGATCGAACTACCTGACACTCTGCAGGGTGTTTAGCAGGGTCACCGGTCAGCCTCCTATGGCCACATCTACCTGCAACATCTGATCAAGGCACGAAGCCAGCTAAACTAATATGGTACGTACCATTGGCCTTCCAAATCAAAGGAACCCACCGAGAGGCAGCAGACAAATTGGATCGTATTCGGAGAGAGTCCACCGTGGTGCGTTCATTTATGACGCGTTTTGAGTCTCGTAGGAGAGCCGAGCCATCGCGCCTCAGAAGCACGACTCGGGGGGAGGGCGTAAGATCGCATTAGTAGGATGCGATATGGGAGTCGACGAGGCTATCCAGTACCGGTTCACGAAACATGATGAGGTCTGCGGGAAAGAGCATTATCCGTTGGCGTCGACGTTGACGCGTAAATGAAGTCTGAATATTTGAATAGTTATCGTCGTTGTTCAGGGAATTCGAGGACTCGAGGAGATGGCTTGAAGGAAGCATTGAGACATCGTCCCATGAGTCAGGGTAAGGAATGTCCTCAAAGACCGCGGGAACACAACTTCTCACGGTCAATAAACCAAATAACCAACAAATTTGCAACAAATAACCCTCCTCCACAAAAACAATCATAATAACTGCAGCCTGCGGCGCCGCTGACGAAAGGCCTGGAGGATCGAAAGAAGCCAAACGTGTGTGGAACCACGGTATGGTGGTGGCTTGAGCTCAGGAGTGCACTTTATGTGGTCAACAACGCTTTAGAAAAGCATGATACCAGAAACTCCAGTTATAAACACGCGGCAAGAATCAGGTTTTGCAGTATTTTCGTATACGTAGCTCTCCTCCATTATTCTGCGGATTCTGTGGCACATGCTGACAATGCTCTCCTCAGAACAGGTCACCCGGACTCCTGAATAATAAAGGGGTGCTCACCGTCTTGTGCGTTACCTGAAGCTGTCCACACTTGGCCAAGAGAAGACACTGCATGCGAGGTATTTACAAAGCTAAGTGGCTGAAGGAACAACAGCGTAGAGTAGGTGACAGTAGCGTCGGTACATACTGTGAATTATTGTAGAGTCGGCGGAGATACATGGAGGGTGTAAGGGGGAGGAAGCATAAATAATACAGCTTCATGACTACTTTCGTTTCGACGGCGTCTGAGATCTGAGGAGGGAAAATACCCAAGGAGGGGCGGACTAGCCGTGCTTCGGCGCAGCAAAGGAGAGGGGGAAGGGGGAAGGCGCAGCCAATCATATGTGTTTAGAGTAAGGATGTAGAGTAGTGGGAAATAATGAGAAGTGTGAGAGGACATAACGATAAAAATAAGCACGATGTATGATGTGTTTACGAGAAAAAAAAAGGCGGAGATAATATATACACTATCGACGAGCGTCCGATGTACCCGAGATATGGGAAAGCAGAAAGGAAATCTAGAAGTGATGTCCGTAGCTTCTCGACCGATATGGGTCGTTCTCTAGATGAGCGAAAGGTCTGTCATGAGTCAAGTGCTGACTCGACTGGGTATGTTGTTGGCGCTGGGGTCTGCTATTGTGATTGTAATGGGGTTGCGGATTCCCAGAAGGGTAGATGGGGATAGCTGTGGCAGGTGGGGGGTAAGGACCTGGTGGTCGATAAGGGCGTTGTTCGTACGAAGTGTACGTTGGCGGTAGCGTAGACGTGTAAGGCGGGGCTGGACGTGAAATGATGGGAGACACGTCATAGTAGGGATGATAGTCGTGATTTCGCCCTGGGTGATCAGGAATTTGTATGCTGGGCGAATGAGGGATGGATTGGGAGCGGTGCTGAGTCCTAGGCGAGCCAGGGTATCCAGAGCGACCTCTGGTCACGTATGGGTCCATAGAGGATCCTGACCCAGAGGCCGCGTGCGATGGAGGTGAGGAAGTAATGGGATTTCGATAGTCGGATTCGCGCGAAGCATTAATGGGCGAGGTTTCCAAAGTTGGACACCCTTTTCGATGCAACGCTTGGTCTCTGCAATTTATCCAAAGGTTGCATCGCTGGCATTTTGTGAAGCTGTCATCGAGTGCAGCCAGGGTCTGATGGCTAACCACCAGATCCATCTTCTTTTGTCGACGACGAAGTTCGCGCAAACGCGCTCTTTCATCGTCATCGAGGTCCATAGTTCCCACAGTGTATTCAATTGACGACGTCGTCGATCGTGTGCCAGTGCTCCCTTCGTTGATATCGGGAAGTGGAAGGGGAGGCCGGGCCACGTCACGTCGAGGAGCAGTTTGCACATTTACACCGAAACCTAGGAGGCCCTGGAATGCAGCATGGGGTCGAGAATCGCCGCTGAACTGTCTGCGCGGCATGTTTTTTGAGATTTCGAGAGTCTTGGGGAGGGAGAAAGCGTAGTCGCGAAACGGAACCTTTTTATATTTCTCAGAGTCAGCGACGGAAAAGCCAGTCACCTCCCTCTTTGGGAGAGGTGACGGATATACCCAAGATTTTGGCACAGCAGACCCTTCCTTAGCCAGAGCAAACCGAGGAAAGGAAACCAAAAGGAAATAAAGTCGCCCCTATGAGCGTTCCGGATTGATGGGCAATCTAGAGGAACAATGACGAACCACCCAGAGTGCTAATGAATGCCGTAAACGCAAGAGTTCTACAGTCTCGTCATGTAGGTACCCATGTTACACGATGAGGGGGGCCTGTCAAAATGGAAGAACCACCATGACTCCCATTGTTCGCCTGTGAGCAAGATTATACCAAATGGGATAAATAAAGTAACGACTCACCCATCCGAACAGTGCCCGCTCCTCGCGAAACTGAATTCACCCAGGGCACGACAGCCCACACTCCTGTCTCTGGAATACGTTTTGAGTTACTTACCTTCATCGGGAAAGAAACAGCGTCAGCAGGGTTGTCCAGCGCTTGGAAATAACTTGGAATTCGAAGTCGTCGGGGATTCGACCCCCTCCTATCAGAAGCTAGCTGTAACCGAGTCAGGAAATAAAGGACTCATAGGGATATGTGTTGGAGGAGAACAGGAAGGGATTGTCGCGAACACCCGGTTACGGAATCTGATTTGGAAGGAGATTGAGATGGTGAGTCGCCAAACGGAGTTGAGACATCCTGTGACCCTGTAAAGCTTCCGACACCGGTCCCGACCGCCGTCCCTACACTACCAGCTTAAACTTGGTGGTATGGACAGAAGTTTTGGCGCAAGAATCTGCGTAGAATTCGAGTGCCCAACGTCCACCACATACACTGGAGCGTTCCCTCGGTGGACGATGTCGGATCCCATTCCGAAGCCATGGGGCAGCCTGCTTCAGCGACGAGCAGCTCGTCGCGAGCTGACTCAGAGTCGAATGGTGAGGCCATCTGTCGTCATGTTACCCGGTCGTTGCCTGTCTCGTTGTGTCAGGCTATGTAATCGACTGAGTCAGCGAGCCCATTAACACGAATAAGTACTTGCGGGGGCTGACTAGTTGTGATTACCATATGCCTGTGCAGTGTGGAGACGGTGGCCCAGGGACGCTTGCTCGTTGGGCGCTGCGGCAGAGTTACCTCAGATCTAGGTCGAAGGCACCAAACAAGCATGATGCGACACCCATAGTGACAGCGGACGTAAAATCTATATGTCCACCCAAAGGATGAGTTTATATACTTTTCACCAAATATTACATTTATACTGCTTCACGTCTCCTTGGGGTAGCACGAAGAATGTCGTCAACACTGTAGTAAAACAAGTAAGTATGAAATGTCAGCCTGACATGAACAAAGCGCAGCCAAACCCACCGTATGATCATCTCTGCGGCTTCGGTGGCGCTGAGGACGACTTGGCGTTTGAGTTTATAACTTTCGGTAATCCCAAGTTGTCTCATCGACCCTATCGACCCTTGGTTCATGTCTAGGGAAAGGTGGTCAGATAGACCCGAGAGGATATTTCGTATGTGCGCACCTAGGCCAGCATCCGATTGGCCTTCATAATGCGCCGCCCTCAGCCTAGCCACCAAATCAGACGAGTCGTAGCCAGCATTGTCAGCCAGTATTGTTGGTATTTGTCTCAAAGCTCGACCGAACGCTTCAACGGCAATGGCCCTCTTGCCTTTGATTGTCCGAGCTTCCTCCTCCACCGCACAGCTCATCAACATTTCAGAGCATCCCCCTCCAAGTACGATACGCGTTTCTTTCACTGTTTGTGATAGAACGGACAGGGCATCATGCAGAGATCGATCTGCTTCGTCCACCATTTGGTTTGTAGACCCACGAAGAACCACCGTGCAGGCTTCGCCGGCAGCAACTCCTGAGAATTTGATCAACTAGAGCAATATAACAAGATGATCAGGATCAGATACGAGGGAAAAAACCCTGGGGCGAACCTTGTCTTCACCAATCATGATCTCTTCGATGAGTTCGCAGCGCCCTAATTGGACGAGGTCCGGTCGCTCAAACGTGCTAGCGATCTCACCACCTGTGACGAGCGACAGTCGCTCGACACCCTCAAAATCAGCATGCTCAATGACCATGATCCCCTTCTCCGCAAGCAGTGACTCCGGGTAGTTATAAATGAGTTGTCTGTTGATGAAAACGTTGATGCCATGCGAAGCGATTGCATCGACCTTGGCCTTCATTTTTTCCTGCAACGAGGCAAGGTGAACTCAAAGCTGCTAAATCTGAAGCAGATATGGACACATACCTTCTCAGCACGCTCAAGCTCAGCCAATTTTCCAGTCCCATCCACCTTGACCCTCGCGCCAAAGATCTTGATTTTATCGGTGTCCATGGCTGGGGGAGTTATCAGTTCGAATAAAGGCAAACGGACAATCTTCTAATCTTACATGTATTGGCAATGAGTATCCTCGCGTTCTCCAGCCGTTTTGGCGAGTTAACGGCGATTGTCTTGTCGAGAATGAAACCTATGCAGGATCCTTCAGAGGTGGACAAACCAAGTGCAGGCACTTGTTACCCACCTTCATCGAGGTATGAATCCGTCAGCTTCCCTCCAACCTTCTTGATGATCTGAATGTGCTCAAGATCTGTGGAACCCTGTGTATGCGATATAAATGAGCGTGTTGGAACTATGTGGTATGTCTAACCCACACGGAGTCGCATGACTGCATCCACAGCCAGATTTGCGAAGTAATCCTTGTCTTGGGAAAGGACTTTTGACGATAATGTAGTTCGGGCAATATTGAACAGATCTTGTCGGAACGCCTCTGGATCAGCCCTAGTCTTCAGTTAGTCGGTAGAACAACATGTTAGGGCTAAGAGCTAGTCGACTTACGCGTTGTTGACAGCAGCCACTTCCAAAGCCTTGAGTGCCGCAGCGCTTGCTATTCTGTAGCCCTCAATGATGGTTTGAGGATGAATCCTCTGAGAGATCAACTTCTCCGCCTCCCTCAACAACTCGGCAGCAAGCACCGTGACCGATGTTGTCCCATCTCCAACCTCATCGTCCTGCACTTTTGAGATGTTGACAAGGATTTTGGCAGCGGCATTGTCGAGCTGGATCGACTTCAAGATCGTAGCACCGTCGTTTGTAACGTTAATCTCGCCTGTTGACGCGGATTGAAGGATTTTGTTCATGCCTTTTGGCCCGAGGGTAGATTTGACGAGATCGCCGAGAGCTAAGGCCCCAACGAAGGATGAGAGACGAGCATTCTCGGCTTTCTCCTCAGTAGCCTAGTTGAATGACTTCAGGAAATGGATCGTGAGCTAGATAATGTGCAAGACGCACCTGTTCGCCCAATATTTGCATCGACATGGTCGGTACTTAGAACTGTCGCCAGATGCGCAAAGGAAGAGATTCTACGCGACCCCAGTATTTTGGGGGGAGGTACAATAATGATGTATCAACGATGATGTTGATGCTGAGGAGGACGATGATCGCGACGTGCTCGACGCGATTTCATGAAAATCTGGGCCTCAGTGCGTGGGAATATGGCCAGGGGTCATTAAGGGGTCATAGTACCATGGCGCATGAGTTGGGCAAGGCATCGACTATCCTCCGTTCAGAAAAATTCTATTTGCAAACGCAGTATCTAGGTGTTTTATGTTTTCTGACGAGGACTACTCTACGCATCTATAAGGTTCATCGTGTACATTGGACTTGGTCACAAGATACATATTTACATTTGAGTGACATTAATCTACAATCGTTCCTGGGGGACTGGATATCTTACAGGCGGTCTGGAGAACGGACAGTTTCAAATCAGATCATGTGCGCCGCAAATCGTGAACGTCAACTCACCAACGTTACCCAAGTCGGCGCAAGCCTCCTTGACACGGGCCGTGAGGGTCTTTTCACCCTCACGTACCCAGACACGGGGGTCGTAGAATTTCTTGTTGGGCTTGTCGGCACCCTCAGGGTTTCCGACTTGAGTCAACAAGTAATCCTTCTTCTTGAAGACGAAATCCTTTGGGAAAACACAGTAAGAGTCCAAACCAAGACACGATTTCGGCATTAACGTACGCGGATGCCAGCCAAGTAAGCGAATTGAGTATCAGTGTCAACGTTCATTTTGACGACACCGTGGCTGACGGCCGTGGAGATTTCTTCCTTTGTTGAGCCTGATCCACCGTGGAATACGAGGTACCTAAACAGAGTTAGAGGGATACGCCCTGAGATTGTCGAAACACAGCGCTCACAAAGGCTTGGGTGTGCCAACCTTCGCGCTCGTGAAGGCTTGATGCTTTCCGAGCAATTCGGGCTGAAGCTTGACATTTCCGGGCTTGTAAACTCCGTGTACGTTACCGAAGGCAGCAGCGATGGAAAAGTTAGGGCCGATCTGGCTGAGGGCGCTGTAGACATCGTAGATATCCTCAGGTTGAGTGTACAACGCAGCGTTGTCAACCCCGGTGTTATCAACGCCGTCCTCCTCTCCACCAGTAATACCGATTTCCATCTCCAACCAGAGACCGATCGGAGCCATGCGCTTGAAGTATTTCACGCAAACTTCGATGTTCTCTTCCTTTGGCTCTTCCGAAAGATCCAACATGTGTGAAGAGAAAAGTGGCTCTCCGTGTTCTTTGAAGTAAGCCTCATCGGCCGCAAGCATGCCATCGAACCATGGAAGGAGCTTCTTAGCGCAGTGATCGGAGTGTAGGACGACAGGACTGAACATAGGACTAAATATAAACGGCATGATAAGAGTGAATCATGGACGTACACGCCATAAGCTTTTGCGACAGTGCGAATGTGGTGAGCGGCAGCAATTGCGCCAGTGATCGATGCTTGCTGCTGATCGTTCGCCAAACCTTTGCCGGCAAAGTACGCGCTGCCACCCTGAGAACACTGGAGGATGATAGGCGATTTGATATCTCTACGGAGGAAGTTGAGATGTCGCATTGGCGGAGATATTGTGAACCGACGCATTACCTTGCGGCTTCAAGGACGGCGTTTGCGGTCGATGAAGAAGTGACATTCTGCAGAGTCTTAAGCAACGATTCGCAGGGATTGCAAATTAGAAACTCACGATGGCCTGTAAATCATTACGGATACGAAGTTCAGCGTTCTCAGATATGTTTACCCCTGAATATCAGTGTCACCAACCGGGATAGCGAACTATAGCTCGATATAAGCCATTAGTAGAACAAAAGTGTGGAGAATAATTCCAACCTTGTTCTCTTTGGCATAATCAAAGAGTTTGCGAACATTGTCGCCAGTCAAGACACCAGCCTATTGTAACGCGATCATCAGGATCCATCAATCAGGCAGATGAATATGAATCCACGCAACTGGAACGATATCGAGGACACCCATTGCAATCGATGATGGTGGTAGGAAGGAGGAAATGAAGATAGAACGGATTTCGGTCACTCTTTAAAGTCGGGGGCGGGAATTGGCGGAGATGGCACGATCATCACGTGCGTTATGGAATTGCGGGGTGAATTCACGTCCTCCCCCCGGACCGTCTGGAAGGATCCCGGAAAACGACGCGTCTTTTATGGAACTGGACATGTGCGACTTCATGTACACGGGAGCCCGCTTGTGATTCCGTTGTTCAACGCTCATAGGGCTGATGAAGAGAAGCGGAGGTGGGATGTGGGTCAAGATCATTGATCCATTATCAGTTCATTTATTTTAGTTGCTTCCCCGGTATATATACAAAGGGTGGTTGAAAGGGAGATAGAGATGGCCCAACAAAAGAGGGATGCCGAAATCGAGTGAAGTCTTAAGCTCAATAGGAGCTGATAGGAGGTAGAGGTCCGTGCTCAAATATATCCCAGCTGAGCGGCCATAGCGCCTGTAAAATTCCCTAGAATCATCAAGCCAGCGATGAATATGCTTTGGGCCTTGATTCGAGAGTTGATTCGACACGAAGCGTGATCGACGACGACAGCGAGGAGGAGAATCGAGATGTACAACGCAGGGAATAGGGGGTAGCCCGAGCTTTTGCAGTTCAAAAACTGGAACATGAAGTAATGCAGTACCCATGCCCCGAACAAGAGGGAGAATTTGGCATCAGGAGCTAAATGGGATGATAATTAAAACAGGGAATTATGCAAGATTATGATATCAGCTTACCATGGATTGACGAACTGGTGAGAGCGTCGAGCCAGCGAAGGGCTGGATATAATCCGAGGGAAATGACAGCTAATTGCCAAGCGAATAGTTTGGGAGGATTGTTTCCATCGTCAATGTTTACATGGGCAGGGTTTATCCAGAAGTTGTTGCGGTAATCCACAAGGCGACGATCCGTCCAACCAGCGTTTACAGCCCATATTAGCCGCTGAATGAACCCGAGCCTTTCCCGTCCATCAACAACAGGATCTTCATCAGGGATAGTACCAGGCGAGCCTGAGGCTGTATTGAGTAACCAATGAGTAAGAAAAGGAATCGACACGGACTTGTTCGCAGCGCCGTGTGCTCAACGACCCAAAGTGTGTCAAAGCTTTGGTCGGCGCCATGCTTGCACGTAACTTCTTGATGTCCAAATCCCCACTCAGGCATCCGTGTCCCATCGGAATATAGATGGCAGTTCCAGAGCCTATGGCGCAGACGAAATAATGTTTTGCGGGTCTGTAAGGAATAGTAAGATGATTCATCCCGTAGGTCACAGAAAGGAATCTCTATGATCCAATCGTCATTAGCATCACCGTCAAAGCCCTGCATCCCATACGCCGTGACCTCTTGTTGGTTAGGATCGTCAACAACAGGTGCTGGGACTTGATGCGAATGGAGATACTTGTGAGAGGCAATGTGCCGGAGGCGTAAGCCTGAATTCTCCACCAGAATGGTATTTCTGTCCCATTCTCCGGCAGGTATATCACGGAATTCATAAGGCCTTGATAGCAGCCAACGGGTGCTTCCGTTATTTGCGTTGTGCAAAGACACCCATTGTTCTACAAAGGCCAGGTTAATGGTCACGAATGGTAGATGAGACAGTAAACATTACGTTGACTCCCGTTTGGGTAGAAGTGATTACCCGAGTAGAGGAACCCGTTTGGAGTATTGAAATGTCGGATGGTAACATTCGATCCTAAGACCGCATCTAATGGATGTTCAAGATTTGATCAGGCGGTAGAAGATATGAGGTCGACTTACAAGATCGGCTTGGTTCAGCACCTCTTGGGAAATATCCAAGAGGATGGGATAGTTGATAGTGCAATCCGGACAGCAGGAATAGGACAGCGAAAGGAGAGACGACCAAGCAGAGAAATTTGACCACGAACACGGTCACGCGCCTTGCGCACGATTTATGTTCCCCAACGAAGAGTTGAGACGGCATGTACATCAAAACAGAGGTGATGGAGAATAAGGCTTGCCAGTCGAGGTACAAGCCGACACCCAGGCAAGTACCACTGAGCAAAGGATTGAGCCAGTTATTTCGCGCGCCGCCACTGCTGCCAGGATGATACAGCAAGCAGATTGAAGCGGCAATGATGAAAACGATGGGAGAGTCAAGGAGAATATGGGGCCATTGGGTGAGTGTGGTGGCTTCGAGAGCGGTCAATAACGACGCGAGGAAGGCTGACGCTTCCTGACATCCAATGGAGCGTAGCGCAACATACGTAAGCGGGGGTATTGATCCACCTAGCAAATGATGGACGGGGCTTTCAAATGGTCCCCAAGAACTAGAAAGCGAATGAGGCAAACTCAAGGAAGATGAGATTATGAGACGTACTTCTCTGTGGGCCCTTGACTTGATATGTTTGACTTAGACTCGCTATACTTGTGATACTAAATCCAAGACTTACCCCAGAGTTCGTCTCAAGATCTGGACGGCCACGCCGAGCACAACCAGAAAAGGTAAAAGCTTCGACCGTTCGGTGGGTGTCAAATTGAGTATGTCAGAGGTCTCGTCCGACCCAGTGCCATTATCACTGCTCTTTTGTTCTTCGGGAAGAGCTGCTTCGATGTCCTGAGCGATGAGGGGGACTTTAGGATCGTCGACCATGGAATGTGTTGTGAGTCAAGAACATGTGCATGAGTTGTGTCGTCATAGCAACGTATGTCTTGTATGTAGAGTAGCGTCCGCTGAACCCTAATATTGACCGTGGGAAAACAAAGGAAAGCAAGAATATACCTAGCTTGTTACTTTTTCCGCCTTTACGAGGACTCTACGAGGATGAAATTTAAAAACCAGTGTACATGATGCCAATGGACCCCGAGCGCAGAGCGAAGGCAATTGAAGCCTACAGATGGCTCACGTCTCAGAGACGACCACCCAAATCACCCCCTCCCACACGAGTATATGGACTCCTCGTTCCTTGGGAGTGTCTCGTTCGTTTCGGAGCCCTTTATATGAGGAGCCGCGACCCAAACTTTGTATTGCAGTGCTACAGCCTACCGCTACATACCTGTAACGGATAGGGACCCCTTACCCACTCTCTGCATCATCGCACTCAAAGATTTATATCTGTATATCTGACGAGCTGGGCAATTCAGGCGGTTGATACTAAGGATGGTACGGGGTTTGCGCTTTGCTAGGCAGATAACGGGAACAAGGAGAGGGACGTAACGCAATATGATGACAATCTGCTTTTTTCAACGAAGCATGTTATGCCACAATATTGATCATCTACGGGTATAAAGGCAGTGTCGATACGTGAAAGGAGGATGTGCGAGATGACCGGCACCTCGTAGTCGTTCTTGACTTGAAGCGGATAAGATGCAAGAGATTTTCAATCCTTCAGCCCACGTCAATGACGGGTTGACCTTGTCTTAACGCAACCAATATGCGAGGGAGATATTGGCAGTCTCTGGCGGGTATCGTCCAAGGTATCTAGCATAACATAACATGACAACAAAACTAAGCTCGAAGCCCTAATCCCGAATATACAACTAATTTTGTGGATATAGATCCTCAGCAGCCTTCTGCGCCTCAACCTCTGCTTCACCAAACGGGCCAGCAGGGACACCAGGTGCTGCAGGCTCAGATTGGGACTCGGGTTTGACTGCGGCTGCGGCTGCTGGTGCTACTGAGGGTTCCTTGGAGGTTACCTCCTCCTTCTTTGTATCCGTTTCAACTTTCGGGATAGACGGCTCAGCTTGTTCGACTTGCAGGTTCCCCTTGGCATCAGCGCCAGCCAACGTATTGCCCTTCGCCTCCTCCATCACTGCCTCGGGACCCTTCACGGCAGGTTCCACGGGTTTGGGAGGCTCAACCGAGCTAATCTCCTTAGGTTCTTCTTGTGGTGGAGGTGGTGGAGCTTGGTGCATGTCGTCACTCTTGATATCCGGCTGTGGCTGACCGAAAACGTCGACCCCAGGTGCGGGGGCGTTGAGCAAGATCGAAGTATGAGCTTCAGGCGATGCAACGGGGACGTCGTTGACAACAACAGCAGCTCGCCCTTCCCCTCCAACAACAGCCTCCGGCACCGTAGATTTCTGTGGAGTCGCAGCGATAGGGCCAGCGTATTTAGAATACTACAAAAACGGGTCAATACCAGGCGAGGGAGACACGAGGAGAATGCACATACGTCATCGTGGAAGTCATGGCTAAAAGGAGCACTCAGTCATACGTGTAGACTAGAGTTAAAGGAAGCCTCACCAAGAAAAGTCCCATGTCTTTAGCCACTTGGCCTTGTTACACTTGGCCTTCGTCCACGGGCTACCATACGCGAGGGGACTCAAGTAGGAGAAATTCCAGATGGCAATGATCACAAGCACAGCGGCGATTTGCAATCGAACCCTCGGTCTTAAAGTCGAAGTGACCAGGTCGAACATACTGCAGAAAGCGAGGATGGCAAAGTAAAGCGCCGGGAAGTAATGGTGAAGGAAGAGTTGGCGGCCCATCAAGAAAAATGGGAAGTAATGGAGCCCCCAGCCCATGACAAGGAAACCACAGAGGGCATCATATTTGACAACTTTAGCTAGAAGACGTGTAAGGAACGGTGGGAAGTCGCAAAGAATGGTCTGACTCACTGTTCTCAAAATCCCTGTATCCGCGCTTGGCACGAAGAATCAAGAAGCCTCGAACGGCAAAGTAGGAAGCGATGGCGAGGGTACTCAACCACCACACGGTGGGGTTACCAATCAGGTAGATTTGTCGATGATCTTTGACCCAAAAGTTCTGGAAAATGTATATCAGCACACTGCCAACCAAACGAAAAATCGGCACCCACGATACCGCGACGTAGACGAGGCCATGAGTCCGGTCGCGAGTCGTACGTATGTCGGTCTGTCAGGCCAGCGTTCGTGGTCCACATGACTTGTTGCAACTCGAAGAATTTGGAAAAGAAACTAGGTTTCTTGTAGTTGACTTTCTGCGCATCAGCAGGGACTGAACGAGTGTTCGTTAGTGATAATTTAGTCATATCCAGTTGCCACTCACAATTTTGATGCTTGCTAGTCTCAATGAACCACAGAGAATTCGCGCGGACGGCGTTCTTGTTACAGGTAACCTCCTGTTGACCGTAGCCCCATTCCGGCAGCTTGACTTTGTGGGAGAAGAGGTAGCATCCCGTCAACGCATGCCTCAGCCGGAAGACGGTACGTAGCGCGCGCAGACGCTTGAACGATTCCGGATCGCGTTTGTCACCGTGGTCAATCTCAACGAACCAGTCATCGTTCGCATCGCCCATAAAACCAGGCATTCCATACGCAGAGACCTCGTTCTGGAAATCAACGTCTGAAACAGGCGGTCGGATTTCATGAGAGTGCAAGTGTCGCTCTGTAGAGATATGAAGGAGTTTGACGCGATAGTTGGGCACGACATATTCCAAGGGCGAGTTTTTCCAGTCGGCTGGAGCTTGATCATCGATCGTGGCATTGAGAATTCGCCAGACATTGTTACCATCACGATGAGGGTAGAGTGTGACCTGTTGCTCTATCAGGAGCGTGAGTGAGATATTCAATCGGTCAGAGAATATGAGCTCACGTTTGCTACCACCAGGATAAGTATGGACATGAGAGTGCAGGTAACCACCTTGGGTGTTTACATGACGGAGGGTTATTTCCGAGCCAAAGGCAACATCTGCAATCTTGTGAGTACGTTTGAAACAACGTCCTCGAAGGGTCAACACACACCAGCAAAAGTGTCCTCCATCTTGCGTCCACCCAAGGTGTGTTGAAACTCGGCAGACATGAAACCATCGCCATCGCCAGAATTCTCGAGGAGAAGGAAATGTAGCTGGAACATCAACATGTAGAAGGTAATGGGGATTACAATCAAGCATATTGCCCTGGCTAGGAAGTGTCGCATCCATAACCTTGAGGAAACTCTTAAGTCACCGAGAAGATTCCAGAGTTGGTAGACTGTGCTGAAGCCAACGGTTGCAACGGTGAAAAGTCCAACCCACTTGCAGCTAAGTACGGCACCGAGAGAAAGACCTGTCAGCGCGAGCCATGCCCACCAGGACTCGGTAAAGGGCTCGTGCTTGTCTTCGTTGCAGAAACAGGACCAAAGGAAGGTTGTGAGAGCAGTAAAGAAAATGAGCGGAGAGTCGAGTAGAATGTGTCGTGACTGGGTTACCAACCCGTTTTCGAAGGTTATAAAGAGCGACGCCAGGAGAGCTGTGGTTGCCCGGCAATCAAGTGCGCGAAGAGTAAGATAGGCGAGCGGAACCGTTGCAACACCAAGACAGGCTGGAACCATACGCATTGCGACATATGGGACGTGCTCATACAGCCTAAACGTCCATAAGCATTTCTCCGTCGCATGAGGATGTTCAAGACTCACTTTCCAATCTCTTTAAAATCGAACTGTCCGTCAAATCCGAACACATAAGCTGCCAGTGTTATGAGCAACTTCGCCAGTGGAGGATGTACATCAACAAAATACTGCGTCTTGATGTACTTTCCGGCGAACTTTCCAAAGTGAACTTCATCAAAGCTAAACAACACAGTAAGCTCTTCGTTAACCTGGATATGGGACTTGCTTACACGACACTATTTGGCTTTGAGAGCCTAAACAGACGAACGCCCGCAGCGACCAACACTATCAAGAACAGCAGCTTCCATTCACCACCAGTCAAGCTGAGTCCACCCAAAGGATAAATCTTGCTGCTACGCCCAGGTCCGTATCCTTGCGACGCAGCGAGCCTTCGCTCATCGGCATCCATATAGTCTTGCCGAGCATGGGGTAATCGAGGCGGCTGTTGCGTCAATTTGGGAGGTGGAGATGCTGGTCGTCGCGCACGGACTGTACCCGACATCGAGAATTAGATGGCAGCCTGGTCTACAATGAAAAACGGGAGAAAATGAGTTTGTGGTCGACGTGTCAGGAAACGGGCTTGGCTGTGCGGTCGTGAATATTGATGTGATGACCCACAAGTTGTAAGCCATCGGGGCACTTATTGACCGTGAGAACGCAGCTGTGACCGTGAGAACCATCTCAGGGTATTTACAGGAGGCACCCCTTTCATTGGGAACGAGAAGATTGCATCGACTGCCACTGCACGATGGCGCTTCCTTCATCGCCGAAGTTTCCCGATTCTCCTACGTATAGCTGACCTCGCACCGAGGTCAAGGATGTACATGTCTGGATATCTTCAGTAGTTTCATGCTGTTGCAAGCCGGCGCAGCAACGAGGGGAAAACCACCAACCGATGTACATATTAGGTAGGTACGACCCAAGAGAATATATACATGTTCTACGGACGCGGGAATGCGGAAACAAGGCGTAGTATAAGGGTGTGTATGTGTAGGTAGTCATTTAATGTCCACTGAGTTGCCGATGCAGTCTCCATTTCCAACACATGCGTACCCCAATATTTCCTTGCATTGATGTCATTGACGTGGGCCGATGGATTGAAGATATCTTTCATCTTATCCACTGGTCAGCGTATCAAATACGAACATGCAAAGTGGGCAGTCCAATTGGTTGAAAAAACCGGCGAATCATCATGATTCATATCGCACTGTTACATACGTCATCATCCTCCTGCTGATGAAGTTGGCGTAAGCTGGGTACACAGACATGACGTTCGAGTACACCCACCTCCCATTCGTGTCATTCTTAGCACGACACCAGGCTGGTTGCGTCCAGGTTGTTATATATAAGTCTTTGAGTGCGATGATGCAGAGAGTGGGTAGGGTCGCAGCAGCAGCACTGCAATCGGCTCCGGTATTTGAGTCCAGGGCAGATCTTGGATCGCAGCCTGCCATACAAAGTGCTCCGAAGCGAACGAGTTACTCTTGTTGAGGGAATTTGGGACGCAAGGGGTTCCTGGGTTCCTTGTTTACTCTGCAGGAGGCACTCCTGATAAGTATTGGAGTCTTTACAGTTTGATAAGAATGTGATGGTAATGAATATTAGGGCGATAAATGTCCATAAATTAACCTAAAGATTCTAAGCGACGACTCAAACCAAGCCACCCTTTTCTTCTGGAGTCAGACTATCGTACTTGGGGCAAAGAGCATCCCAAGCAGCTTTGGGGGAATTCCAGTAAGTACGCGTGACACAGTGTTGAGGTAGACAAGACTTACGAGGCGGGCGGGCTTGGGACACCTTGCCAACGTCTTCTGCAAAAACAACAGCCAACCCACTGACGAGGATGTTAGCGTGATACGGCGTGAATGACAAAATGAAGGAGCTTACATTTCCAAGTGCCAATCAATATGACTAGTAGGAGGTCAGGTTATGGGGATCAAGTACAGATTACACTCGGATAAAACTCACCAATGAAGGAACCTAAGTTTACAATTAGTCATCGGTCTCAGGACATAATGACACGAACATACCAAGGACCTGCGTTGTCGGTCACAAAACGAATCGTCACATTGTCTCCGACATTACCAGTGGAGACGACATCACGTCGGGGAGGATTTACAAAGTTGTAGTTAGTGCTTCCCGCACTTCTGATGACGTCAAAGGCATGCTAATTCGCGAAATGCATTAGCAGATCCCAGGGTAGAGACACTTGTGAACTTACGCCGTGTAGATGGAACGGATGCTGAAGAAAAGGCGTCACGATAGGCAGGGCAGACGAGGGCAGAAATGCTCACAGGCTGGCCGATTTGTAAGGCGGGAATACTCAATTCAATGACTTTATTGGGTGGTAGAACGTAAACGGCGCCCTCAGGAAGCAAATCCGTAGCTGAGGAAGCGCCACTCATGATCTGTAGCAGAACCGGACTCGTCGGCGAAGTGTAAGGGTGACCATTGATAGTGAACTCAAGCTGGGCGAAGTTGAAGGCCATGGCCAGATTGAGATTAACGTCAGCAGCACCAACTTGAGGGACACCAGGAGCACCAGGGTGCCGGTCGGGAATCAAGTTGGCTTCTACAAGTGGGTTTGTGCTGGGGGTTTGTGTCGTCGTTGGTTCTCTGTTGCGGGGAGCACCAATATAACGGAGGATGGCCGAGTTGATGCCTCCCTCAAAGCCACGCGCTCCGAGATTAGGTTCTGCGCGAATCCAGTAGTTGTTGATGGGCTTGTTCGCATGCAAAACGAATGAATAGCGTTGTCCTGAGTACAGGTGGTGAGTTTCTAGACAATTGGCGCAATATGTAACGCGCACGAACCAGCAAAGACACGAATGCTATCAACTTGAAGAGGTCGTGTGAGTATGCCATCGGCCTCGATGACCGTCATGGTGTGACCATCAATCGAAAAATCGTAGAAAGGGTCGCATGACGTTGAGACAAGTCGGAAACGATACTTGATCCCCCAAATTACGCGGATTACAGCAAGGGGTGTCGCGACACCGCTGCCAGCATAGCGGCCACGACCATTGATCAGAGTGGCGTCCGGTGTAGGAATAAGGCCGGCTTGTGGAGCGACGGTGTGGTACTGGACAGGAAAAATGTTCAACAAAATCAGTAACCCTGAAAGCATGCCATCGCTGTGACGGCGCTTACCCAGTCGGCCAGAGTGATGACAGTATCCTCTGAAATGCACGAAAAATCAAATCAATGTTGATAAAAATAGTGAACGACTTACCGTTGTCAACCAGATATCCATATTTCAATCGATCCCTGATGTGATCATAGACCTAGGGCATGTCAGAGTAAAACACGATTAGATCGAAGAGTGGACATACGACGAAAGCGCCTCGGAGGCCATCACAGTATTGTGTCGACAAATGAGCGTGATACCCTATTGAGCAATGAGTACCGGCAAGTCAAAGTCATCGCGAAACTGGCGCAACATACAAAATGTGCCTGGGTTGCATAGCGATCAGAATTCAAGTGAATAGAAGATGCTAATGAGATGAGCTTACCGGCTTGGTCGGCAGAACGAAAATCATACAAGAAACTATCACCTGCATTATGGGTTATATGAAGTGTCTTTCTTGTCGAAGAAAGGGCATACCTGATGCGATAGGGCATTGTGTAACGAATGCAGGGCCTGAGGAGATGTGAGAATACGGACTCAGCCACAGTTCGACCAGAGACTGACCATCAGCCCATGATGTCCCGGCCTGGAACAGTCCATGCCAGTGCTGATCAAATTTGTTAGTAGGGTACGAGAATCATCCAGGAGATAAGCCTTACAATACTCGTCGTCTTCAGCATGGACGTGTCAGACAACTGATTGACCAAATTGATGCGAAAATGAGCACCCTGATAAGATTTGACATGGAATGAATAATTTGTAATTTGCATATTCCGGGGGTATGAAATCACCTTGTTGCCTCTGATCAATGGACCAGGGAACGCGACATTGCTCGACGAAGACCCAGCGAGGACGGCACTATACACTGAATAAGCTTCTATAACGCGTATGACGACCAGAAGAAACTTACGAACGACTGAAACCGTCTGGTGCGATGACCTGAAACGCATTTGTGAGTGATTTGCCTTCACTGTACAACGGGACTGACCTTGTTCGCGATCACGAGATTGGTTGTGGGACCAACAGCGGCGGACACACGACCAATGGAAAACGCGAGGACCACAAGGGAAGCCAACGTCTGCAGTAAAGGTGCCATGGCGAAGAAGCACCAAGAGCGGAGGGGCAAAGTGATTACCCTCAAAGCCAGAACAAACACTGGTTTATATAGCGGCGCACACGGAGCAGCAGCCTCCCTAGAAGTCAGGTTTGTGAGTCCTCCGGTGATCGACAATCTGGTTTCACAATTTGAAGCGAAAACTGACCACAACATAACAAAAATGCCTCAGAAGGGTGACCCTGTCATGGTAAAGCATCAATCAATTATCCCCGGTTCGATTCCTGTGTTATTTTGTATTGGTGACACTGACTTGGGCCCGAATTTGTGGGATGCCAGCATCGCCCAAAAGAGGTGTTGAACGGGAAGATGGAATGAAAGCCTCATTGGCACTTCCCCACTTCTGTGACTTTGCTCGGAGCATGCGAATGGGAAAACGTGTACAGCATGCGGCCAACACTGACCGAGAAAAGCCTGGGCGGAGGTAGGCGCGAACGAAGCGATCAGAGGTGAACAGGCTAAATCTTGCTTGACAAGCTCGTTCCCATTGAATGGAAGAAAGGCGGTCCAGGCACCGAGGCAAAAACCCGTTGGATCGAGATTAGATGTTTTAAGCCAGGCGCATTTTTATTTCTCCCGAATTTTCAAGGGTCCGTAGGAAGAACTGTGTTTCACAATTATAAGTAATCGAACGGCGAAGCTCAGAAAAAGGAAGCACCATCACTGCCTGGCTCAAACGCTCTTCTTTCTTCCCGCCCACCATGATGCTCCCAGTCGCCTTCAGCCTTCTTGCGTGCGCCATCGTCGCTTCAGCTGTAGGTCACGATCGTTTCCACAGAGCTACACGGAATGGCTGACCATGTTTGCAGCAAAGCGAGGCCAGTTCTGCCACGGCTTCGATCTTTACCGCAGAACGCGTGTACCAAGAGATCGTTAGCGAAAGTCCTTTCATCGTTCAAAGGACCGAGCAAGTGGTGTGGACCCAAACCACGACCATCATTGAAGTCGATACTGTGACAGCAACCACCGTTCCCACAGGCAATCCTGCATGACAGATGGTGCGATTGCTTCCCGCACTACTCCTTCCGCGTTACTCAAGGATCCGTGGATTGTTTAGGGCATGGTTGGCTTAGGCCTTATTCAGAAATCGGACTTCGTCTTTGTACCCACTCTATGTTCACAATAATGATTGATCAATCAGACTTGGATCAGAGCCGAGTATCGCGAGAATTGAGAAATGGCTTACGGCCGTTCTGTTATGTTGAGCGTCCGCAATGAGCCAGACAAAGAACCATGTGCATGGGCGCCACCGGCGTTCAAACTGACATGACATACATCTATCATAATCTATCCATCAATCTTTGCGTAGATGCCTCACCGTAGACAGTTCGTCCGCGGTCTGCTGGACTTGGAATTTCGATGATGTGATGCAAGCAACGTAACTAAGAACCTGACTTGACTTGATAGCGAAAACCTAGGGAGTTACAGGAGTTCGCGGTGTTCCGATGAATTCAGAATAGAAGAGACGAACCAAAAGGGCGTAAAGGAAGAAAAGGGAAGGTACCCAGATTGAACCTGCAATCAAGGCACGGTGGAAAAGAGGAGGCAAAAGCCAGTTAGATGCACAAGGACCCGAAGCGAGAATGGCCAGAGCATGGATGTGGGGCCGACAACCGTCAACGAGAAAGGCACAAAAATCATGGAAGTCACGACGAATCTGAGCTCTGAGTGTCTAAAGCTCGGAGCAGTTGATTTACCCAAAAATTGATGCCTGTGTAGAAAAGGGGAGTTAGGAAGCAGTTGCATCAGCTAGATACGACATCGTCACAGGCACAAGGCTCTTGGAACACTTACGATAGAAAGTGGACACCACGAGTGAGCACCGGGAAGGTACACTTCCGTGGTTGTGCCTCGATTTCGTCGCTGGTGATTATCAGCGCCAGGACCAGTCTCGTCCTCATCAGATCATGGGACTGAGTCGGCCAGAAGCCCATTGGAACGGAGCCTGACTGATAGAATATAGCAGCAAAATGACTCGACAGAACGAAAAGAAGGAGCTGGGAATTATCCACCTGCTCAACCCCATCCCCACAAAATATGCTCATAGATGCACTGTCAGTTGTGATAAATCCAACTCAACGAATAGAATGGCGGCGACTATCCGTGCACCAACATCGATTGATCGAACATCGGAGTGTTTATGGGCAATTCTTAGAGATGCTCGTATGCGTGGTGAAGAATATCTGCCATTGAGCTAAGTGAGCATAGGGTAGGCAATGGTTATTCCGAGATTGGCAGAGACAATAGATCGGAGGTGGACGCCGCAAGTTGGATGGACTTGAGCCTCTCCTACGAAACGGTATGACGACGAGGCGCGCGCTGAACTACTGACCATTGTACATTATGCCTCAGGCACGAGGCTATGTCGCTCCCCCACAGAGCAGAGACTTGAGATAGGACGCAGACCGCGACGAGAGGGCTGTAATGAAGGAGGAGCTTGGAAAAGATCGTCGCGACGACGTCTGCCAAACGTCTGCATAAGTAATCCGAGATTCTGAGCAGCTACTCGAAGAGCTTTGTAAAGTTTCGGTAATGGTTTTCTTTCCAGGCATAGATTCCAGGTGTCGAAACGAGGGCTAATCGAGAAAAGTATCGGGTACTCCGAATGCTCGGGTTGAGAACGTGCAAAACGTGAGATCAACGGTTCAGGCGACGTTCAGCTTAAGCGCCAAAAGGGTTAAAAAAGCGCCCAGGTATTATTTTCCTTTCTAGTTTCCAGGGTCCAGACGTCCAGGGTCGACGACGCAACGGACATGATGGTCGAATGTCCTCCTCTCTCAGAGGCAGAAAACAGGCCCGAATACAAGCATGATGACCAATTTTACTTCGACTTTATCGTATTTTTAGTAAGTGACAGCAACTATGTCAACCAAATTCCAATTCTTACAATGCCAAGGTCGAGGACAGGTTGTTCAAAGTTCCTCGCAATAGATTCATGGCAGAGTCGCCTGTATTCCGTACAATGACCGAATTTCCGCCGGGATCCAACTCGCAGGTCGATGGAATGTCTGATGAACAGCCTTTGCGCTTAGACCTAGTTGGACGTGAAGAGTTCATCTCGTTGCCTAGGTATTTCTTCCCGAGGTACGCCATTTTCTCGCATTGCTTTCTGGCCCCTCGCATACATACTCTACGTGCCAGTGACGTGCAGATTATTCTAAACGCGAGAGAATGGTGTCACATTCTCAGGCTTGCCAATATGTGGGATATGCAGGCAGTCCGCAGCCACGCTATGACCCGCCTTGCAGGAACCCTGACCCCTGGTTCAAAGCTTACCGTTGCCATTGACCACAACATTGAAGAGTGGATACTATGTACCCACGCTCGAGACCCTCGTATTCAATTCCGAAGCCATCATGCCGGGAGACCTAAGCAACATGGGCGCACAGTGCGCTTCCAAAATCTTTGCTGCCAGAAAGGCTGTTCGAAGTTGCACCCTCCATCCAGTATACAGAAACACGAACATTATTAGAGATATCTTTGGGGAACTTCTCGACATCGCTTCGCTGAAAGCCGACAAGGATGCCACTGCCAGCGGCTCAGGGGAACTGTTTATAAGATACTGGAAGAGAAGAGGGCTGAGCACCGTGGAGTGACGAGTGACGAGTCTGATTTTGTTCATGGATTGTGATGAAGTGACAGCGCGCAATGGGCGATTGGATGTCTCCCATACTTACCTCTAGATGTTCCATATTGCGTGTGTTTCTCCGCACTCGCCATGCTTTTTATCCATCTTCGCCAAGGGAATGCTATAGAGTATGGACGACAGGACGAATGACAAGACTGGATGGGCAGAATCCAGCGGAGGGACCTGTGTCGCTTAAGGCGTGGATACGAAAGATGTATCCTGAAACCCCCGGAGAAAATGTGCGCGAGCGCAGCTCCCAGCAAGACGAGGCAAATGCAACAAAGGAATGTAAGTCGAGTCTGAGAGCAATGAGTTGTAAGATTTCGTCAGGGGGGGGGGTCGTAAAGCACGTCTGTTCACAACCTAATGCAGACCAACCTAGTGATGTTAACGGCTCCAACCACAGGTCGGAAGGGGTAGACCATCTATAAATTATTCAGTCGAACTTGAAGACGAGAAGTAAGAAATAGGCGGATTAGAAGACGAACGTATCGGGGGACATATAGGTCCAGACTCTGAAGTCTAACTTGATGGCAGGGATAAGCTCGTATCCTCTAAGACCCGCAGAAATTGCTTGGGCAATTCTTTGACTTCCTTTACGACGCACGTGGGAGAAGTAATCTTGATACTGGTCTTCCATCCCTGCTGCTGCGATGCTGTAGTCGATACAGGGCAGATACCCCTTGTAGAACTCTATTATAACGACATCAGTTGAGAATGAATCGACATCAGTGTCAAACTGACTTCGGATTTCGGTGCGGGAATTGAAAATTTCGTACAGTTCCTCGCCGAATGTCAGAGGGGGGTTAGCAGTGCGAGTGGGAGGGGGTAGAAGGTGTGGTTCCAGCCAAGAGCGTAGATAATGGTAGCATGATTCATGCATTGCAAAGCATGCGCTGTCCTCGCCGTAGGCGTTACAACAAAGTGACGCATGTTCTTTGATACACAAGCGAGTCTCAGCGCAGAATATCCGAGAGAAATGCGCACCACTCGAAGATGGGTCATCGACGATATGTACTTGAACGTTGCGACCCGTAGGAACGACGATTCGGTCGCCAATCGTTTGATATATACCATCTCCATCGTCATCCCAGTGTCCAATAGCGATATTCCGTAGGATCACGGTGCGATCTAGACCCCTTCCGAAAGCCAAGTAGCCATATTATCATATGTAGATAGCTCCTCGAACAGATCCTTGAGGATATCAACGATCTCAGAGGGCCCAGGAAGAGAGAGATGCGAATTTGCAGCTAGGAGCTCCTCAGCGAAGTCGTTATCGGTGAAGTCGGACTTGACGAAGAGAAGTGGGCCATCCGACGGTGCAGAACAGACAAAATTCATGATGGCCCATCGACTGAGTTGTGTTTTAGGAAGTAAGAAGCTGAGGCGGATCGTCGTGAGAATAAATGCTTGAGAACCGTTCTGAAAACGGCCATTTCGGACTCTGCCAGGGTCCCCAGCGCTGCGCCGCTTTCATCTATCGACCTTCCCCGTTAGAACTTCGAAGGGATGCAATGAAGCAGACATAACATCAGCTCGCTAGCAAAATGACTTTCTGTCACTCGACTTCTACCCAAGGGCCCAAGTGGTGCGTAGAGTAACGGTTTGAAGCATTTGACCTGGGACCGTGAAGTTAATCAGTTTCGGGTATGTTGTGTTGCATTTCATTTCTAGGCTCGACTAGTCGGAACAGATTCGGAATGAAGAGGAGAAGAAAGGCCATCTTGCCCACACTTTTGAGATTGTTCTGAAAGCGTGGTAGCCAACTTAGGGGAAAGACTCGGACACGGCTTCGCCCGGCCCGGCTTCTTAGACCTTTCTTCATCTGACTGTGACAACATTTCCACCTTCGTGCTACGAGCGTTAACTCCAAGCTTGGTGCTGGCTTATAACGTCTATGCTCCCTGAGAAGCGAAATGCCGATGACCTAGAACCATCCACATACACAAGGTCAAAACGGCGTAAATTTGATCGAGTTCGAGAAGAGGTCGTCCCAGCCTTCGAAGAGTCTTTGGGCTGGCTCAAGGACATGGCCGCGTCTCCGTGGCTATTGGACTTGAACAAGCAGGCTGCATTGCAACTCGACTCCCATTGTATAACATGGAAGCTCGATCTAGACATCCTGAGTGGTGACGATATACCTGACACGATGTCACCGTTGGAGGCCATGCCAAAGGAGATACTAGAAGCACTCGGTATGTTCTTTGTACTTGCTGTCACGCGTCGGGGCCTATGCAGAATACTTCACTCTAGAGACCGCTTTCCCCCAGAGACTGAGGAAGGCACAGGAAGTCTTTTCGGCTCTCAATGAACGGCTCGAACTTCTCCGAGAGGCTCGCCCTAGTCCTGAGACATACGCTGAAGATTGGTCTAGTGCTCAAAGGCAATGGGACGATATTCTCTGCTTGCGGCCAACCGAGAGAAGGGGCCTACCTTTGTCCGTGCTATGTCTTGTATTCCTTCGCTACCAATTGCAACGAGTCCAACCATTGCCCACTCACAACACCGTCGCTATTCGCGCCCGCCAAGTCGCCTCTGATCTATGTCTGCACATGGGAGACTCGTATAATACGAAGCCGGAACGCTCAAAGACTTTCAATGCTCTCGTATCCCCACTCTTTCCTACGTTTGTGTCTCATGCAATCCGCCCTAAAAACGAATTGGCTCAAGGACATGTCAATTTCATCTTGAGGGCTCACGATGGTATAGCAACTCCCTTCCCACTCATTGCAAGGGAAGATAAACGAGAGATCGGAGAAGCGGGCGATCCGTTTGTCCAAGCAGCTCGAGTTTTTCATATGCTCATAGAGGAAATACAAGTGAAAGACTCTCCTCAAGCGCAGAGGTTTCTTGAGAATGGTGCCCCAATGTTCATCTTGACCATCACTGGTATGCAGGTCTTTTTTGCTTCGACATGAACTTTCGATGAGCCCAATTTTGTAGGCCCGTTGCTCTCTATAGCTGGAGCCTTCTACGACGGTCGCGCTTGTGCTGTCGAACCACTCGGCCCATCATATTGGATGCTCGAGGACGATACTGGGGGGCGTCAACGGGATATAGCTCAGGCCCTGTACGCGCTGCACGCAGGTATCACTGAGTTGGCACAGTTGAGGTCCTCTTACCTCTTCGTCGATCATGATTTGTTGATTTCGTAGGGCTCAAGACAAGGACCAACCGCCTCTAGTCGCCCATCATCCAGGCATACCCCGTATCTACGACTTGATCACAACATCTCTGCCTGAAAACCGCAGTCAGGATCTCCCTCCCATGGCAACCACTATTGCGAACGTCGCACTCACGCTTTCAGCGCCCTTCCCTCCCAGTCCTTTGACAATGTTTACCGGCCACATCACACTCGACTCTGAACCTCACCCTGTTCTCGCGAAGCTGGTCCCGGAATCATATGGCTCAAAGGTTCATACTCTTCTCTATGAACACGGCTTCGCTCCACGACTATACGGCCATTCGTCTGTTGAGGGGGCGCCGACCCTCTATGTCATGGAGTACCTTTACGCTTCGGATAGATGGACGACGTTACATTATGTCAAGAAGAAGCAAGTCACCGAGTCGACGCCAATGAAAGCCCAATGGTTAGATGCCATCCGGAAAAGCATCGAGGATGTACTATCTCTTCTGGAGGAAAATAACATGGTTCACGGTGATTTTCGTGCCAGTGCGATGAAAATGACACCCCTCTTCTGCACCCCGATACCTCGAACGCAACCGAGAGTAAAGTCCACCTTAAGGTGATTGACTTCGACTGGGCAGGGACCTCCGGTCAAGTTTCGTATCCGCCATCGCGTAACGAGGCTATTAAGCATATCAAGTGGCCCGCAGGTATTGGAGAGCGGATTGAAGCTGGGCATGATAGGAAGCTTTTTGACTCCTGGTGGCCCAGTTTCGGTTCTTATTGCTGATCCCCAAACCATCGTTTCTCCAACTACGGACATTGAATTTTCATTGACTTCATCCCTCTCCGTATGTTCAAAATGTTCTGTCGAAGTTACAATACATTGTTAAAATATTGACGAATTCAGGGATCATTTCTTCATTTTCTTCGGCGCTGGCCAACACGGAAACTCGAAACGTGAGTCATAGTCTGGCTTGAATCAATCCCATATGCTTACCACCACCTTTCAATCCTCTCAGTGCCCTTGCTTTCCTTATGACTCGCCGACGTGCTACTACAACGAGACTTTGGTCGTCGCCAGCTGTGTCGGTTCGTCAAAAATCAGCAATGGTCAGTCTGCATCATCTTTTTCGTTTCAAGTGTCGCTCAATGATTCAATACATCTTCATGGAACGGAACCTCTAGCCTTTGTGTTGCCTTCGGCTCTGGTTCGACGTTCAACAGAAACTTGCCAAGTTGCCCACCATCTGAAATTGAACATAAGTCAGTGGACGAAGTTTCTGCATCCAGATACAGCACGTCTCTCTGACTGGCAGCAAAGCCTGGGCCACTCTAGCGAGGAGTTTGGAAAAAGGACAATGTCTGATGACGGCGATATGACGACCCCCCCCCCGTTCAACCTGGCGCGTAGTGCAGCATAGCTTAGACCACGTCGTCCGCAGCAGTCATTCCATTGGACTACTCTACACCCACATTGGCTACAATTTTGATATACCAGCAGGGCTCAGTTTAGGGGGCAGTCACCAAGTACGTATCTGATGACTTCACTATTTTTGGTTCGAAATGATGACTCCTTTTATACAAAAAGGTAACAAATACCCTACGAGTCAATGAATACGGCTCCAATCGTCGGTGAGCTACTCCTCACCGAAATGACCAAGGAACCAGCTCGTCAAAAAGAACGCACGCTCTCTGGGGGATGGCGACATCACGCAGCCTCAGACCCGTAAGTCTACCAGTCGGTGCGCCGGAGCGCGCCAGTCGGTTATCTTTAGACACCACACCCGTTGCCGAATATGATGGCCAGAGATCCTCGTCTACGTTGTTTCCCGCCAGCCCCACCAGAGAGATCCCACAGAGGAACTACGAATTCGACAAACCTTTGCGGGGCGAGGCCCTACCCAGCGAAGAGTTACCTCCAGACTGGTGTTGGACGACGATTTACCGCAAGGAGTTCCCAATCACCCGTAGCACCCAAGTGGTGATTGTTAGGGAAGAAAAGAAAAGAGGGTTGAGAGGGAAGGCCAGGTTTATATAGCTTTTCGGGGAGGTGTGACGAGGCTGTTGCTGCGTCACAATTAACGAAACTCTGTCACATTCTGAAGCCTGATGTTTGCCTGTTCAGCGATGACGTCACGCGTTATGGGCCACTCCTCGCTTTCCTATTATGGCTATTGGGTTTCCTTTTCTGTAGAGGATAGTAACTCTGCCTGCCATGCCCTGCTCGCCATTCGTCTCTTTCGTCTCTACCACCACGACGTCCTTCAATGTCTAGCACTTTCTCACTTACTACTCCTCTCCCTCCTTTTTTGTCTGATGCACAATCTACGACGGAAACTTCATTTGCGCCTTGCGTCGTTTACTATTTTCCCTACGAGACTGCCAAAGACAAGGAGGTCGTTCGCAATTACATTGCTCACCTCGAGCAGTCTCGCAAGGAAAAGCTCGCTCGAATCAAAGAACTTGTCGCCGAAATAACCCAAGAGCAACTGAGAAGCGAGCACGGTGGCCTCTATGACGACCTCATCGCTGCGGAGGCCCGCAAAGGTACCACCTTCTGACGCTTTTCTTCGGGTAAAATTTACTGACTCGAATATAGACAAGTCATCCGAGCTATCTTACCTGTTCGATATGTCCAAGGACTCTTTTCAACTCAGTCCGGAGGTTCTGGGTCCTCGTACTCCCTCGACGCCTTTTCATGCGGCTCAGAAGCGTCGGACCCGTGCGTCTGCTCCCAGCCCTAGTCCGACCTCGGCGCTAAAATCTCGAGCCAGCGCAGCGAAAAGGGCGAAGAAGACGGTTGTGAGTCCCCCAACCACGCGTATTACCCGAAGTGCCGCAAGGAACGCGATGGCTATCGAGAAAAGTGCAGCGCTCGCCTTGCCTGCCACTCCGACTGCCAGTGGCACACGACGCGACTCCGATTCAACTCTCGTCGCTGGAAGTTCCTCCGAAGTTGTCCAACACACCAGCGCCAAAGCTGCAAGCTCTACTTCCCTCGGCTATTTCCATCGTAAGTGGCCCATACTCGCGTATATGCTCCTAAATGCGTACTCATTCGTTCGTTTCCAGGCTCGAGACATAATCCTAGCAAACCAGGGAAATTATGGTCGGCCCTCAAATGGTGATTCTTGGTCTTGGTGGATGCAGGTGACATTTATAGTACATCGTTGTCAAGCGTTTCGGTCCCTCAGTCTGAGTCCCATAATCTTTACCATATGTACCATCCCATGTTGGGCATTTTCTCGAACCAGCTACATTCTATCTCTTCCTTCGAGCGTATGAAGACTAGCGTTTGCTGAGTCAGCGCAGCTTGGAAAGAATGGCATTTGGCGGCGATTCACTTCTCTTGCATTCCACCACATCAGCACGCTAGCCAATAAACAACAAATCACTCAAACTATAAACACGAAATCATGCATCCTACCATGATACATCTCCAAAATGCCGTCGCAGCTTGCGTGCCCTTGACCACAAGTAGCTCTTCGTTTGTGCCATGTATTGAACCTCTCGATAAGAGGACTTTCGTCGAGACGTTGCAGCTCCAAGTGACCCGCGACGAGAGGGTGGAAAACGCGTTGAAGGCCGAAGTGGAGAGATTGGACGGACTGGAGAGACAGAGGGTCTTGCAGCTGCAGGACGTCTTCAAGACGGCGGGGAAGCCCCAATCTGCTGGTAAGCGAGGTCTTTCGGGTCAGCACAGAAACCATCGCCTAATAAATATTCAGGAAATCCAAGCTCGCCAAGTAGCGGTATGTAGGATGTTGATTTTGCGCACTGGGAGCTCATGCATGTTGACAGTCGAAACGCTGTTCGACATGTCGATGCTGACTGCCCAGAGCGGCGACGAGACTTGTCAAGAGGCGACTTATAACGGTAAGCCGGCGCAACGCTTCTAGTTGCGCTTCCCCGTGCGTCGACACATTGTTTATGTATTGCTCATAGAGGAGAGCAGCGCATCGACAGGGATGAATCTTGCTAACAAAGCATCAGGCATGGAAAATGCTCTGCTGCCTCTGCAGACCCTGCAGAGCCATGACCCGAGCACGGGTACGTGTATCCCGACACCCCACACGTCCAACTCGGATTTGATGACACTTCATGCATCATGGACAGCCTGTCCACAAACTAGTTCTTCTCTCAGCGGGCAGAAGGGCAAAGCCGTCGACTACCGACGTCGCCCAACAAGGATCCCTAGACTCAGCTCTTTACGATTTGAGGAGGGTAAGTCGGAAGAGCCAGAGAAAGCGACTGGAAAGAGAAAGTGGGCAGACAAGGAAAACGACGCCGGTGAGCTGTTTCGTCATTTTCTCTGTTCCTTCTGGATGATCGAGAGCTAATGAAGAGTATTGTAGACACAGGGATGGCGCAGAGTCGTTCTGCTCGTTCCGGGGAGGCAAAGAAGGCAAAGACTAGAGGATAGGAATATCTGAGCTCGAAAATGAAATGCGACGTCAGGGAGCGAGGAGAATCCAATTCATCCCAGTTTGTTCCCCATGTATATTACACAGCCTACACATACTACAGCTCCATAATTCGTCCTATGTGGGAGGCAGTTTTTTTGTAATTGGAGGTCGTCAAGAGCATAACGACTCGAGAAGTTGAACGTCAACAGAGCCAAGAAAGAAGTTGTCGACCCAGCGCTTACCGAAGGTCTCTTCTTCTCTCTTGCCTTGAAGTTCGAAATTCGGTGTTCAACGTTATCATACGGCAGCAATAATCCCCTACATCTCTGAAAAAGTTGTCCAAGACCGCAGCTCGAAGAAATGGAACATATACACTGCTCCAATGGGTCGCATTGCAGACCTTGAACGAGACGATGGTCCATCGACATCCCTCATTTGTCCCAACGCATGCCTACGTCATGTCTATCTCTTCCATCATGCCTATCGTTCTATTCTTTGAAACGCTCCGTTCGGTAGTGAACAGGCTCTTGGTGGGGCTGTGGGCTACCGAAGGTCGGGAGGTATTAGATCGTCAAAACCGCTGGTTCATTGCCATTGACGATGTGGTGCTGTGCGCAGGCGCAATTACTTTCCTGGAATAGCCCCCGCACTCTGTGTCAAAACACCGATGACGCGCCAATGCTGATGAGGGATCTTCGCACTACCACCCAGCTTTGCGAGGAACGGAAGCATATTCCATGAAAGCTCATGCTTTCGTGCGCGTCTTAGCACCCTTGTGGTGTGTTACTCTATGCAGTTTTGTCCGCCCCCCTATGGCTGATGGCTTCGAGACCGGACACTACGCTGAAACAACGCTGAAAGGGCGCAGTCGAAGATATGGGAGACGCGATGTGAAGAAAGCTGGGGTCTATGTCGCGAGAGCGAGTCTTGGAACACCCATTGTCCGGCCCGCCCATGTTTCGATGTCCATCCCATCAAAGGAGTCCTCAGGCCTCGGGACGCATCATGACCTCCGCTCTTGTCAATCAGCGCGATTCCCAAATGTTTCCTCCCTATTCGAGATCTCCCAGACCGGAACTCCCTCAGTTATGTCCGGGCGACTATCCTTTATGGCTCTGTCACTCGTACTCAGTACTCGGGCTTCCAGTCTTGAATCAGCGACTGTCTACGGTACGTCCACCTAGTACGGCTGCATCGGACATGGTGTTGACGTTCAGAAACAACAGGGACATCGAGGAACACCATTCTTCCTCTGTTGCCTCTCCTTTTATCATAGCCGCTGGTAGCTGAAATAGCTCACTGCTCCCGAGTTCACGTTTTGGAAATAGGAGGTCGATCTGCAGATGCTTTCACCTAAGGACAACCCTAAGGCGCCAACACCAACCCTCTGGGGCTCAGGTAAGAGGCGGTTATGAACTTCGTGATTCATGGTGGACTAATTCTAACTTGGGATACAAAGGCAGAGCGGACATCACACGGCTTGTATTCATATTTACTAGTAATGAAGTAGCAGGTTTTCGCGAGCAAGACGACTCCTCAGCTAAATGGCCAAGAAGCCAACTCGTCAAAAAAGAGCCCGCGCTCTCTGGGGGATGGCGACATCACGCAGCCTCAGACCCGTAAGTCTACCAGTCGGTGCGCCGGAGCGCGCCAGTCGGTTATCTTTAGACACCACACCCGTTGCCGAATATGATGGCCAGAGATCCTCGTCTGCGTTATTTCCCGCCAGCCCCACCAGAGAGATCCCCCAGAGGAACTAGTACGAATTCGACAAACCTTTGCGGGGCGAGGTCCTACCCAGCGAAGAGTTACCTCCAGACTGGTGTTGGACGACGATTTACCGCAAGGAGTTCCCAATCACCCGTAGCACCAAAGTGGTGATTGTTAGGGAAGAAAGGAAAAGAGGGTTGCGAGGAGAGGCCAGGTTTATATAGCTTTTCGGGGAGGTGTGACGAGGCTGTTGCTGCGTCACAATCAACAAACCCTTGTCACGCGTTTGGCCTACTTCCTGGCTTTCCTTTCGCGACCATCGACACGCCTTTTTCGTTAACGCCGCCGCCTCAAGCTCGACCAAAAACTTTAGAGTCTGTCGGCGTCGTGAGTGATGTCATGACCGACATTACATAACCCCGTCGTGCGTTTTGCTCGCCATCGCCTCAAGCCTCTTCAAGCTTGCGATTCTCTTCCTCTTCCCTCCTGCGACACTCCTGCCCTTCACCTGCGACGACCCACAGACGACGACAACGCGTCAGACAGCGCGAACTTGCTTTCCTTCCTCAACCACAACGACTATAACGTATCGAACGATCCATGGACGAGGCTGCCGCTGCTACCCATTTGGAACTTGATGGCGGGAAAGATTCTCTCACTCGCGATGGAGCTGGTCTCCATCATCTACGCGCAACGCCTGTTAGAAAGGCTCGTTCCACGGCACCAAGTCCATCGCCATCGCGGAGACTAGAGGCAGCTCAAATACGTGGTAAGCAAGTTGCACTTTACTCCCGCATATGCTCACTGTTTCCACAGATTTCCTTGTTTACGCTCTCGATGATGACGATGCTGCGGACGAGGCCGAAGTTGCGGCCTATCTTCTTGATTTTAGTGACGACGGTACGATATTGCTGTCTTTTAGTGCGCATACACTCACATTTACGTGCAGAAAGCGATCCAGAGGCACCTGAGACCCCCGTTAAGCTGCAGGATTCGGCTCAGCCGCGCGTGCACCTAGTCAGCACGCCAGATGAAGTTGCCAGCAATCCCCCCGTGTCCTATGGTGCGCTGGTTGACCTTGCAACCAGACTTACTCTCTTGACGCGAACCGCAGCCGACGCTCCTTCCCCGGCCAGTAGTGACACCTCTAACTACTCTTGTAAGCGACCCATCCTCGTGTCCTACATGTCAGTACTAAAATCAGCCATCTTCCCAGTCGATTCGTTATTCTCGTCTCCCCCAAGAGATGAGAATGACGACTCGTTCTCCTCCAGTTTGACTGTAATTGATGATGACGATGAATCCATCGCCAAGCCCGCTGTGTCCTCAGGTAAGTAGGAGAGCTTGGTGAGAGATCTAGTGCACTGACGCGTATCATGTTAGACGTCTCAAATCATGAAGACAGCAGGGTTGCGTTGTCCTCGCCTATACCCAACACACCCGCTATGACTTCATGTACGTTTCGCCTCCAGTTAGGCATCACCCACATTTCCCATTGACACATATCTTCAGACCCACCTTCTGCTGAGAAACGTAGTCCCCGTATCTCCTACGCGATGCTCAAAGACGTCGCCTCTTTTGCAGCTTCTATCGTATCTGAGGATGATGATCCCTTCTGTTCGCATCGTGTAGGCGGTATGTCATTGAGATGATCGTTGCACACCTATGCTCACGGTTCCTCCAATCAGACCCGCGCTTCAGCATACCTCATTCTTGTCCAACTCCAGGGAAGCCTTCCAACGCGTCGGCTGAGGTTCAGTGTCCAAGTAAGAAACTTGTCTATCTACTGTCGTCCCTCCTAATTATGATTTGACAGGACCTCCCATCTCACCGATCAAGTTTTTCGTCGGCAGTACCAGCACCTGTTCCTCTGAGGATCAACCCCACGCATCCAGATGTATGTCTCCGTCGCCTTCGCCTAAGACTCAGACCAAGGTCAACTTGAAGGAGCGTCTTCCGAGCATGGGGAAGCGTAAGCGGGGCGAGAATGACGATGATTTAGAGAATGGTAAGTCTTCGTGGCTGTTTTTGTGAAGCATCTCACTCGATGTATGTTTAGGGCCATCGACCATCGGCTCTCGAAGGATCAAGAAGACATGTCCTTTCTTATCTCATGATCAAACTACTTGTACCTTGTAAAACCTTCGCTACTCTTCTACCCTCACAGCTATATACCTTCTATATTTGTCTTCAACCATGGGTTTGTAGCGTTTCAATTTTGAGCACCTCGGCGCTGCTTATCCCAGTGAGGTGATGGAATGAGGTGATGGAAGCAACGGCGTTGTCAGGACCAAGACACGGATCCGAGTTTCTAGGTGGCCGTTGAACGTTGGACGTCGGCGACATTCCACCTTTCGCTTCGTGGTTTTTTCTTGTCCTTGGTGCGTTCAATATAGTTTCATCATCGTGCCGCTCTCCTCTAAGCTTACCAAGCGCTGGATAGTTGAATTACTCGGTGCCTTTGCCTTTTGTGACCCGATCGAAACCAGTCAGTCTCTGACTGTGCGCAGAGAACAATATGTTTCCTTCATTATGACGCTAGCCCTTGTACATATTTCACATCCTCGAGCGTTGATTATGAACCATTCTCATCCATGTTTTCTTGTTTAGATATACCCCCGGGAACTTCTCTAACCATCTGCGAATTCGGTTAGCAATTTCCTCAACATGGATTACTTGGCTAACACGGCATACCAATTGCACGACCACGGGTGTTTCATCCCATTCAGGATCATCATCACCAGCAAAAACTTCATCAGCTACTGGAAGGAACCCGTGTGACATGTAGAACTTCGTATTGGCTGCGACGTTGCATGAGTACAAGTAAGACGCTTGTGATGATGCGTCCGCCTGAGAGGACACGGAACGTTGTGAGTTAGTTCGGCGAGCATTTACGATTTATGTTGATCACTTACCATGGATGTAACGGCGTCTAGGAGTGCTCCACCATAACCTTGCCCTTGACAAGCGGGGTTCGTACCCAAGCCCTCGACGAAGAACATGTCATTGACGCGGCTTCCCAAGGCTTTCTCGGTCGCTGCTTTTAGTTTCGCGGAGACTTTCGCGTGCCTCTGAATTGGTTAAATGTTGACATGAATGGAGACAATGGCACGGAGGAGAGCCTACCTGACTGTACCCTCTTGGCTTGAATCGAGCAGATACAAAGGTAATCGTTTTAGCCAGTAAGTCAAAGATGCGGTCGATGATTCCACTTGGGGCTTTGAGGGCTGGGGGTACCCTATGTACGCAGTGCTGTGAGTACGGGACATGGTCTTGAGGAACAAAAACATGGAGCGTACGCATTGACAATTCCTTGACCTGAGTCAACAGTCAAAACGAGGTGTCTCCGTATCAAAACGAATACTAAGCAGCTAAGGAAGAAGCGAGTAGATGAACGGAGGAATTTTGTTGGCTTCGCGTTCTGGCGTTTGAGACTGTGAGCTTACGCCGTCTCTTGAAGGCAGGATCTTACAAGATAAAGATATCGTTGGAGGGGGTCGTCCTCGAAAGCTGCGACCCATGCACGAGCAGCGGTAGGCGCTTCAGCTAAGATGTGACGTCAGTGAGAAGACACGTCCAAACGACGAATGGGCCTTACTGAACCGAAGTCGTGTTACTTGAGGTGGTGGTAACCTTGTGCTAGGCGTTGAGCTGATTGTCACGTCCTTACAACACGCCATGCTTGTCAAAGGTCGATACGAGGTTATTCGGACATCATAAATATCCAAAGAAGATTGCTGCGGCTGGTAGCATGTAACGAGCGCAGTCGCTACGTACTGCGATGTCGTGTTCGAGCACATGCTTCTTCCTAAAGTGCTGAGATTGTCGTTTGACCGGACGATGGATCCCCAAGGAGCTTGTCAAGTCCGGCCCGTCCCCAGCTTCGTGTCTTCCTGGAACGAATCCGAAGTGTACGGGTAAGTTCGCAGGTAGTATGGTGTTGGCTTGACTCGCGTCGAACAACCATCTCCGATGATGACCCTCTTCGTCACCCGTGGAAGGGGACCGTTCCGCATCAACTTGAAGCTTTGAGCCCAACCTCAAGTTTCAAAGCGCAGCCGGCTCTTTCTCAACGCTCAGCATCTTTCTCGCACATTCCAGAAGTTTCTCGATGTGGGATGTGTTGCTTAGACGTTACACTTGACTTCTTTGTAAGTTTACGACCTCTGAGGAAATTCTAGAGCTTGTAAAATGTAGTGATGTTGAGTGACGTCTTGGCTATTCCTTGCGTTCGGAGTCGTAATGTAAATAAGCAGAGGGGTATGTACATAGTTTAGAGGATGACAGAATTTTGATTTAGAAGGAGAGGTTCGAAGTGGATTCGTGGAAGCAAGCGAAGTCGCGGGCGCTTGAGGACGAGTAAAACTAAAAGGCAACCTCGAAGATTTAAAGTATAAACAACATGGAACCCGGAAAACTAGGTATGTAATTACATTATGTGGAAGGCTGGTCCCATTCTCGTTGCTTTCTCGGAATTTCCCTAACCATCTATCAAGATTCAAATGGCATAGGTCAGCAATCAGCATGAAGTTGAAGATACTAGAAAGGGAAAAGACACACCAACTTGACTACCAATGGATCCTCCGTCCATTCCGGGTCATCCTCGCCAATAAGAACATCGGCCACTGGGAGGAATCCGTGGTACATGTAGAAGGATGTATTAGTCACGTTACTTGACTCCAAGTAGGACGCTTGCGAGGCTGAATCGGCCTGCAGCAGAACTTAAAACCAAGTCGGACGTCGGAGGACATAGAAGAACTAACCAGCGAGGATATAGCGTCCAGGAGTGCACCGCCGTAGCCATGACCTTGAATTTTAGGGTCTGTGCTTAATCCGTCAAGATGAACCATGGTGTTGACACGGCGCCCCAGGACTTGCTCGGTGGCCTTCGCGATCTTCTCAACGACTCGCGCACGCCTCTGTAGTCGAAGAATCGATTGATCAGTTTGGGTGGGATCCCCAAGTAAAAAGGGACGGAGAATGTAAGAGGCACACCATGTTATACCCTGCTGGACGAACCTTCGCCGAGACGGAGGTAACCCTTATTACGAGCCAATCATAGAAACGGTCAAGAGGGCCTGAAGGGTCTTTGAGAGCTGGGGTCTTGCTAAATGGAACGCGCGACTGTATCAAGACAGATTCAGGAAGCAGAGGAGATCTACGAACGCGATCACGAGTCCTTGTCCCCCTTCAACCGTTAAAGTCACCCTTCTGCGAATCCAAACACAGAGCAAAATCCCGAAAACAACTTGATTAAACGCGCGTAGCCAACATGGCGGTTTCTTATTCTGAGGGGGCAAACAGCTCGTCAACCCAAGGGACGCTGGGAGTATTGTGACGAACTGACCATATGAAGGTAGCGCTGTAGTGGATCATCTTCGTAGGCTGCAGCCCAAGAACGAACCGCGGTGGGTATTTCAGCTGGACAAAACGAGTGAGCTCGCAGAGAATTTCAGCAACGGTTTAGTATTGACATACCATGGCGAAGGCGAGTGATTCGAGGCGGAGGTCGTTCAGACAGGCAGTGGGGGAAGACTTTGATTTCCTTCATGTCGGCAATTGGTATAGATCATGAACCCACCCAGTCTGCATAAATACCTCCGATAGACAAACTGCGGACAGAGGCCCTTGAATGGCTTCTGCTACGGACTGCGACGATGTCGTTGGTGGCCACATGCTACTTCGAAGCGCTGAGAACATAGTCGACTGACATGAGCCTTATGGGGACAAATGAATCCTGAAGCACGTAGACATGCTTACAACAGACTTGAAGGATGGGAGTTTGGAAGGCGTGTTAGCAGTTGAGTTGAACACGTTGGTTCCAGATGTATAAGGTTTGATGTGCCTTCGTTGATTGAAAAGACCAGCTTATACAGAGTTTTGGGATAACAGCATTCTCCACTTTGCGAAATTACATCAGTCCTTTCTGAGGCTGCTATCCGAAGTGGGGCGAAGGATGTCAACTGGTAACAACTTCGTGAACTTCGTCCCGGCGGCGGGTGCGCCTAGGCTGGTGACCAGCCTGCCTATAAGGAAATCTTTCCGACACTGGGGCGGCGATTTGCGCGGATTCGCGATTGGTCGGGGGCCAAAGGAGGTATGCTAACGGTTCTAACTGTGCTTCGGAAGGGATAAGCCATCTGTAAACACGGTCATACGCGTTGGATGATAGGTGAAGTGGAAAATGGGAAAGATGGAATGAAATGGTGCACACATACCTTTTCCGAGACTTCATCTCAGTCCGTCGACACCCTCAGGCCAGGGTCCCCACTGATATGAGCCAGAGGGAGAGTCAGAAGGGTTGGCGCACATGATAAAAGGTGACAAGGTCGTTAAGCGCCGCGATCTCGCACTTAGCGCCTTAGCCACTTCAAGTTCTCTTCATGACATGCCATTGTGATTGCTTTATCCTGACAATCGCCTCAGGGTGTGTGTGGTCCTAACATTCCGCATGATGACCGCCCTTGGACCGCCCTTATACCAGAAGTGTTTACAGGGTAACTTAAGATTCCAAGTGGTATACTCTACGCAAGCGACTGGAGTGCACGACATCGCATCGAACGGCGTACTGTGTCCAGCGGGACCTTTCGCAACAGTAGTACTTTTCCACTACCTTACTTCGCATCGAGATTGTCACTCGGACTAGGTAGACCTTTTTCCCCGCCGATTTTGCTTTCGAATCTGCGTACTCAGGGCCCCGTTTCAACAGACATTCTGCTCTAATATGACGCCTCTTCAAGTATCTCCGGTGCTTCTTGAGGTTCTCTCTGAACTTGAGGCTGAAGTGAGTGCTTGACTTTCTTGTCTTCCTCTTACAGGTTATAGGTTCAAGCAGGCATCTTTGCAGTAACTAGGTTCTCGACTTATGGATCTGTTAGAGCTCTTTCTGTGCTCCGACAGAGTTTTATTGTGAGTGTGCCCCTTGTATGCCACCGCCAGATGGGTCTCTTCGTCAAAACTGTCGAACCCGCATTCAAAGGAATCAAACGCCCATCGTCCACTTTGTCCTGAATCTTTCCGGCATCGAGGTAGGTGCTTGCCACTCTGCGTCTTGTTCATGGCTTACGTGTGCTATCTCCTAGTACCAATCGAGATCAGATGTTAGAACACCCATCCCGTCGCAGCCAACGTCATCATGGATGTTCGCGTCCTTCTCAGCCCTCTCAAATAATTTTTTACCTCATATTTCTTGTGCTTGTCCTGAATGAATTGCTATTTTCTCGACGGTCTTCACGCTGGCTGATTGTTCCGTCGTCCATTGAGGCAACCGCGTGCTTTGGTGAGTCCATTCGTCGTCTGAACATGAGGGAGCCTCCGTTGATCCCTTAATTTTCATAGCTGACGTCCTGTATCCAGGCGTCACGGCTAACAAACTTGGAACCATCAGCGTCAATGGTACCATGAAGTCATCGAAGTCTAGGCTTGCTTAGTTTGATTTGGAAGCTGGTACGTATTTTACGTCAAGGAACCATCTCACGACTCAGTACTCAATATTTCAATGATCATCGTCTTCATCTCTTGTAGCCGCACACAGTACTGAGTACCCTCCCAAACCACAATCCAACTAATCACGCTCCCGTCGTTTGTATGCATGGACCGACTCCGTTCCATTGGGATAAACTTGATTCTCATATCCATGGGTATCATAGGCGTCTTTATTGCAGACGCGTAGATTGATCGTCGCGCTAGGCCTTCGGCCATACGCATGTGAGTCACCCGTGTCAATGATACTATGTCCGATTTCCTTCATTCTACCTTTACTCCACATTTTCGACGACTGGAACACGTCAACAACTTTGATTTCTTGCTTCCTTTCGCGCCGATGACAGACGTACATACACGCAACCCTATCCATCCATGCCACAAACCTGCATCTGTTTTGTAGAACTTCTCTTCCTACTGCGACAGGTCCGTCTGACATCCCATTTCCAGGGGCCGACTACGAGAACGATGCTGCTTCGACGCTTCTTCCGCGCCAAGTTCCAGCACAGAATAAATAGTTACCTGACGGTTTGAGCCTACCTACACCATCATCCCGATCATGCCGTTTGAGCTGCCTAAGACTAACGACCCTCCTCCCGCGTCTCCACTGTCCATAACGTCGGAGGAGCACCCCTCTCCATCCGCTATGCCATTTCAGCCACTCCCGAACCAGGACCCTCCACCTCTTCCCACTGCTCAGACTGTCGCTCATAATAGAGCCACTTGCGCTTGTATTCGCATTGCAAAGGGTCGAAACCTAGTAGTCAACCTTGATGGAACTGGGAACCAATTCGGCGAAAAGGTGAGTTTCTCTGAGGCCTCTTTGACTTACGGTGGCTGACGTTCTTTGCAGAGCACAAACGTTGTCGAGCTTTTCAGTCGCTTAAAAAGGGACGGAAACCAGCTTGTCTACTACGACAGCGGAATTGGCACCTACGCAAGGCCTTCTTGTTTCTCATGGAACTATATCAAGCAAGCATTAGATCACGGCATCGACTGTGCAATCGCGTGGTCAGTCGCACTGTCGATTCCTACCCTTCTTCCCGCTGACCTGCCCACGCAGGAATTTTGAGAAGATTGTCCAGGCAGCGTACAAATGGCTCTCGGAAAACTACTCCCCTGGTGACCGAATATTCATATTTGGTGAGTTGAGGATCGCTCCTTTTCCCCCACGTATACTGACGGAAATACTGGAAAGGATTTTCGAGGGGGGCGTACGAGGCTCGCGTGATTGCGGGAATGATTGAGAAGGTGATACACATCCACCCCTTCAACGTTCGCGTCCATATAAACCATCACATGCACAGGTGGGCCTCATCCTCAAGGGTAACGAGCGCCAGATTCCCTTGTGAGCTGAAGCATTCCATATTTTGTTCGGTTGTTATTCACATCTTTTACTAGTGCATATGAACTATACTGTTCGATTACATCGAATGAAACCCGGGCCGCTGTAGCAGATCGGACTGGACCTAACACCAAAGGGTTGGGCCCTCAGGCTGCATCCGGTGCGAGCTCGGTTGATCCTTCAGGGCCAGGGGAGAACAGAAGTCACCAAGCGTCGCAGCCCGCGCCGCAGAATCAAAATAGAACGCAAGCTAGCAGGTACGCTCGGATCTTTTTTTTGCAGCTTCACGTTCTGACACCCCGCCGCGTAGCAACGCATCGACCAAAGAAGATGATCTCTGCGAACAATTCAAGAAGACCCTTTGTCACAAAAATGTTCGGGTTCACTTTGTTGGTGCTTGGTATGGTTGAGTCTACCCTACCAGATAATTGGCTCACCTCATCGCTCTAAGGGATACTGTGTCCTCCATTGGAATATTGCGGGGTAAATCACTCCCTGAAACGGCTTCCGGCATGAGACACGTCTGCCACTTCCGCCACGCGTTGGCTCTAGATGAGCGCCGTGCCAAGTTTCAACCTGAGTATGTCAATGGTGGTCTAGGTCCCCAGAGCTCCGACAAATTGGGAGATGTGAAGGAGGTATGGTTTGCTGGAAGCCATTCCGACATGTACGCACATCATCTATCTTGAGGGTTCCGTCGTACTCGATGACTCATCTCGGTTTTAGCGGTGGTGGTAATGTTATCAACAGGATTTTAGTGCTTCTCTCCGCTGGATGACCTATGAGGCCATGTCCTGTGGCCTCGAAGTCGAGCCATACGAGGGGACATGGGAAGAGGCGAAAATATCCGAGTCATTGACCTGGCGGTGGCAACTTTTAGAGTGCCTTCCATTTGGGTCACTTGCGTATACTCAACGAGACGCTATCACCTATCGGTGAGTGTATATATCCTTGTTGTGACATTCGACTTTTTGAACTAAGCCCCATTGCATAAGCCCTCATTTTGGTCGTCCTAGAATAATTCAACCCGGTCAACTCATCCATCAGTCTGTCATTAAACGAATGCAGCCGCTCAATACGGGGTGCGACCGGACAGTGGCTAATCCAGCTGAGCCTGTGGTGCCCCCCTTCGGTGCTGACAATGTGCGTAAACCCACGGCTTGAACAACTCGTCAAACTTATGCAGAGCTGCTAGAAGGTCATCGCCGACTTGACCAAGAGCGAACCTGAAAACCCAGCCGATAAGCAAGCTTTTTCTGTATCCGAGGTATGTGCACCACCCAGAACAATGACACCAATTCTGACCCTTCATTTCTAGGCTATACCATCGGGAAGTCTAAGCGCGAATGCGACGAGTAGAGATAGAGACCCTATGCCGTCTACGCCTTCAAGGATGACCAGTTGCTTCAATTCCATGCTTGACTGTATCGTGACGTTTCCTTCAATACTCAAACGTATCAGACCCGAGGTCGGCCTTGATATCTTCATTTCGTTTCGTTTTGTCTGATTTTCCCCATCAGGCAGATGTACGGCCTTGTCCATACACCCCAAAGGCGGTTCCCGCAACCTCGAATTTCAAGACTGGGATCATTTTGTGACAAATCACGTCACATCGACGATCGTGGAGAAGGACCCGTTTGAAAACCTGTCACATACACTTCAAGAACTGAAAGACTGGCAGAATTTCTCCGAGTATGAGCTGGACTGGGATCGATTACGGGCGCTGGTCTCAACTCTGCAGAGCCTCCTACACAACGTCCACAATGGTGGGTTCATTATGCTTTACGAATTCTCGTTTTTACCATGGCTCTCTTAGAGATATGTCTCGGACCTCTCCAGGAAATCCCTGAAGCTGGACCTATACTGTTGTCCGCGCTGCAGATGTTAGATCATAATCAATCTCAGCGCATGAATGTCGATCTATGGGAGCCACTCATCGGGCTTCTCGTACATGCAAAGTCAATTCCTCGTAAGCAACGTCTATTGAAGACCCATCAGCTTAGGGAGTGGGCCTGTGTGCCCAAACTCCCAGTGAAATGGTCAGACTGGCAACGAGTGCTTCGTTCGTTCGGTGATGGTGCGTGTTTTAATAATCATCATCATCGTCCCGGCTGATCAATCGATCATTGATTATGACTTCTCTAGGATGCGTTGAAACCCATTCAATCGGAAAGGACTATATTTCATGCAGATACCTCTCCGCGAAACTGCCAGGTCAAGTTCTTTTGACCGCTATCAACCCTGACCGGACAAGTGTTGAAATCCTTGTCCAAGACGAGCCTGGTCAATCACCAACCTCTCTGGGTCAAATTCCTGGGACGCAAGCAGCCATCTCAAGTGACGGATTGCTAGTCGTTGTAAGCAGTGACCAGGGGAAAACCATGAACGTCATCGAAACCGATGTAAAGGCTTCACCCGCAGAGCCCTGCACTGATCAAGACGATGGGACCGTGACACGGTGCTGTATCTCATCCAATCATCGGCTAATTGCGTCCGCACATTCCAACGGTGTCATCAAACTCTGGAAGAAGACGGACAATAGATGGGAGGTGTTCAGACGGTGTCTAGTACCTGGTGGAACTGAACTCAACAGTTGGTTCCTTGAATTTTCAGCGGACGGTTCTCAATTAGCATTTGAAGACGATGACATCAAAGTATGGACTATATCGAACGACAAGGTTCTCCCATTGGAAGGTTCTTTCCGCTCAACATGCATGTCATGGGACCCATCCACCAGCCTTCTCGCCTCTGGTGATGTGGATGGCAATGTGACGTTTTGGAATGGCGACCAGACCATGCCCGTCCATTATTTCATCACCCCTCACCTCTATATCGTATCTATCGCCTTTCGCCATGATGGGCGGGTACTTGCAACCGGAGATGATGCGGGGAGCATCAAGGTCTGGGCGTCGGGCTCATGGGAGAAACTTTGGTCTTTCAGCCTCGATGATTCCTCCGAGTACGTTGTGTCACTGGCTTTTTCGCCGGACGGTCAGCAGCTTCTCTCTGGGGGACACACAGGCTCGTTTGATATCTGGGATGTGGACATAGACCCCCCGAAGGATGCGACTAAAGCCATATATTAATTGATTCTGTACTTACAAGTAAGCTAGCCCCTTGAACTGATTTGGGTTGTTGCACTTTTGTCGTTCCATTAATCCAAGCCTTCAGCTTCCTTGCTTGCCAATCGCTCTCATCAAGCACCAGCGTCACGGTTCTGTTCCCTACGAGACTGTTCCTGCCACTGGATCTCGGGTATCCGAGTGTTGACACATGGCGGTTCTGGGGCTGGCCGTCTGGACATGAGTCCAAGGAGCTTATTAGAGGATGAGAGTGATTAATGTAAAAATGCTCAGGGCAGAATATGCATCCGGTAAATTAGTAGGCTCTGGAGTAACAAGCAGGTCGCAGTCGACGTCGATAAGACCTCTCTCTTCCCGCCAATCCCCGACCTAAGTCTATCAATCCAGCGGCTACTTTCATACTTCTCTGCTCTGTCCCTCCGAGTCCTTCGCCTTCCACCCCAATCGGTGAACGTTAAAAGGTTAAGCTTAAGCGTCGCCGTGTTAATGTCTAGACTCGGAGGAATATTATCCACGGGTAATGTACAGGATCAACTTGCTTCAGAGCCTCCGCCTCCGCTTTCCTTGATCATCCCTGTCCCCGCAGTGTGAGACGCCAACCCCTCAGAGTCAGATGCGTCACACTCGCCTTAAGCTTGAGCCACCCATCAAACACCTTCGCACCGCAGACCAGCTCTCTCTTCTCTTTTCATCTTCCTCTTCATCTCTTCTGCTTCTCCATTTTCCCCGTCCGCTTTCCGCTTTCCCTTCGCCCTGAACCGCGTTACCTGAGTTCTTGAAAACGCACGGAATCGTCTTTTTTCGCCGTCGGACTTGTGGCTAGTGACTTGTAAGTATGGATTGAGCGTTTCGTGTATGTATATGCGTATATGCGAGAGGTGCTTGGTGGATGCCTGTGGTTATGCGAAGCGAGGGCGTGTATGCGTGATAGACATTATGGCGAACGCCCTTGGAAGCAGGTGGTGTCTGATAATGACGGGCCAGGGGTATTCGAGGTGCAGCTGCAGCTGCAGAAGTAGGGGGAGATGGGTAACATCGATATCGAAGAGGTTTCGTCCCACAATACTGATAGGTAGCGCCGAGGGAACGCTGGGGTTAATAAGCGACCGAGGAAGACGTCGATGATAACGTATAAACAAGGGTCGGACATTTGGGGACGCTCTATGTCGTTTCGCCACCCGCCAGTCAGACGTCATGGTATATGCTTGCTTGTTGAAGTTGTAGTGGACGGGGTGTTCAAGTATACGCTACAAGGATACCCTGACCCTTCTAGAGGGAGTGACTATAGAGTAGAGCATGGGCAACGATAAAAAGATGAATTACCAACGCAAGCGGAACTCACCTCACCCAACGTTCTAAAGTGCTAATATAAACTTCAGCACCACATCCCATCTGAGCTTCATTTAGTCTTGGGGCCTGGGGTTTTGAGGACGCGAGGAATTGCTCGTATACATCATTGAGGAATATTTGGGGTTGTAGGTGTTACCGATGGAATTAGTTTGTTTGTGGGCGAGAATAATGGAGGGTTCGACCGTTCGAAGCCTTTCGGTGACATTGGGTAACCAGTGCTCTGACTTGGATGGCGCGGGGTGTGTGCGATGTCTATGGATAGGAGAGGTGGTGGGTATCCGTGGACCTCGGCCGTCACGGTCGCATAGCCTTCCCAGTCCATCCACCTCAGAGTCCACGAACGCGTCGGGCCGTGTCACTGACCAAAGTAGAAGATATCCTCAACGCAACTCAACACACTCTTCCCTAACCCGTCGACGACGGTCGAGGAGAACGGTTCTTCTGGATCCATCCCTCCGCAAAGCTTCAAACACCAAACCCAAAGTTCCAAAGTTCCAAAGCTCCGAAACGACCTCCGGAAGCCTGAAAAATCACATAGATACCCCACTCCCTCGCTTCATCGCTTTGAAGTGGTACTTTTGGGGGGGAGGGGAAACGGTAAGGGTAAGGGTGCTAGAGCCGAAATGAGAGTGGCTAGCAAGGTCCGTGACGTTCGTTCTTGGATATATGATTCTGAGTATAACGAATAACGATTCGGAGCGAGAGAACTTCCATGTCAATGTAGGATGCGGAATGTAGGATGTGGGGGGATGTGGGGGGCCAGTGAACGTTGAACGTTTGAACGTTCGTGAAGGCGAAGGCGGGGCTTTGGCGTGAGACTGCAAGAATACTCTACCAACACCGTGTTGGAATACCCCTCCGGGACAGAGGGATATGTCACAGGACCTAGGTCGAGCATCAACTTGGAAGACTGAAGCTGGTGTTGGAGCTTGACTAGCTTGAAGCTTGACTAGTGACTCGTTTGTCGGGTGATGTTGTTATGACGATGATGATGAGGAACATTGAACCCATCGATGAACGATGCCGACGGTCGATGTCGATGAAGTCTGGCACCAGTGACTGGTGCCGAGACTCGCGGAGAAGGAGAGTTGGCGGACTCGGAGTGGTATGTAGTCGTTGCGTAGGCGTGGTCGAAGATAAGTCTATGACGGCTCATGATCAGAGTCAAACAGCATAGCTCCGACCTCGACCTTGAGCTTGAGGCCTTGAGAGTTGGTGAGCTGGAGCCCTAGTCCTAGAATTTTCGGAGTCGTTGTCGCTGTATGCTGCCCTCCAGACGTCCCAACGCAGCCCAACAATCCTGGATCGAACTGGCCCAAAGACTCAGACGCAGTGACCCGTCGACGCACGCAAGTTGAAAGTTGATTGAATCTCTCGACACCTTCTCCAATATCCATCATACGATTGTCGACGGCCCCCCTCTCGGATATCTGGTACATCGTGGGCCTTGTCGAAGCTTGAGCTTGAGTTCCCATTCGAATGCGCCTCGAATTCGAGTGCCTCAAGCACCCAGGATCACGATTCATCGACAGACATCCTCGCGCTTTCCTTCTTCTTTCGGCGTATGTTCTTCTTCGCCTTCTTCCTATTTTTCATCCTCTTCCTCTTCTTCGTCGTTGTCGTCATACCGCTCCTCGCCTCCACATCCACATCCACCACGCCTAAACGCCCACGTCCAAGAGTAGATATATACCATGCCGTCTGTGCATCCTTATTCTCGACCTCCAGTAGATCTCCCATCCAGGGCCACTTGGGGGGGCTTTTTGATGTGATGTGAGAGGTTTGGACGACGGAATACAGACAGTAAGTATAAGGTGAACGTTGATGTATGATGCGTGAGGTTGAATAGCAAATGATTGATTACTGGGTTTGGAGGCAAAAAAAGTCCTTATGACGGTTGGAACTTGGAACCGGAGGATGTTGGTGGTGAGAGAGAAAGGAAAGCAAACGGAGATGTCGATGAGATGCGTTTGCCACCGGTTTACGAAGGACACTAGATCCTGGGGAAGAGGGAGGAGGAAGGGATGAGAGAAGCCACCCTGTAGGCGACCGGCATCATATGATGACACAGTAATTCGTTTTTTTGCCGTAGGTCGAGCTTTGCACTGTGGCTTGGTGCACGGAGCGAGCATGTCAGATGGCAGATGCTTGTATGTTAGGAAGGAGACTGAGGGATCTCTAAAGCCTATCCATTCTAGAGTCTAGACATGGGTCATGATATTAATGAGGGGGTGGACCAGAAAAATGAGCGAGACTCACCAACAGGTAGGAAGCCAGCCATCGTTTGCGTCGTGTGCGGAAGTGTCTGGATGGTGGCTGGTATGAGAAGAAGATAACGTTGGGCGTCTCTTGATGCCCACGCTTCCGTCTCGAGCCTTCCCGTCTCCACCATTCTGTAGATCTAATCGACACCCAGTCCCACCTTCAGCTTCACCTTGGAGGTCCCTCGCACGATCCATCATACGCTATTGTTTTAGCCGTCTCGCGTCGATCCAAGAGCCAAGACACCGTCCAACCACATTCTTTCAATTGACGCCGACACAGAGCTCAACGCCCAATGCAAGGGAGAGAGTTGTTTGTGTGAGGCAGGGTACTGCAACGTGCTGGTGAGGGCTTCGAAGGTCGATTCGCCTCTTCATCTGACCCCCTCCTTGGTAGAATGAATCAAAGTACTCTAAGGACGAGCGGTCCACCACAATCCAAGGCCACCGAGCCCGGAGGGATACCGTCGGTCGCTCAGTCGTGATACATGAAAGCCAAAACGTACGCATCATGTTCCACGACTGCTGTCCATAGGAAAGAAAAATCCACGATCTTATTCTTATTTCAACGACACAGCTGCTAATATCGAATGGTAGGTATGTATTTACATGGATCCTGTTACGAAGAGGAATATACTCATCAAACGAACAACAGGAACATTCTCTGCAAGGTGGCGACATCACGCATCCTG
>BEWF01000334.1:0-81591 GCA_002583695.1 Pleurotus salmoneostramineus
GCCCGCCGCCTCCCAGGTTCCTTGTCTTCCGTTTGACTCTTCCAGCCCAACCGACGGGGCTTCATGTCCAAGTCTTCGTAAAGCACTCAGCCTTTGTCGGGTGCAACAGACACCAATATTTAAAGCGTTCCACCAAAGCGGTCCATCATTCCTACTAGGACGTAAGGCGCATGCCGCACAGCGTTGTTCTTCACTGACTCGAGCTGAATTCTCCTCTACCAGCCACCCCGAGGCAACAGCGCTCTTGCAGAAGTTCAAACTGGCTTCCACAGGGAAAACATCGTGGGGCCAACTTGGCTGAAACCTACCAGTAGGTAACGTCTACCGAGTCATTGAGATGCTCTTGCCCACTTTTCAAATCGTTGTTTCCTAAGGCTGGACGAGTCGCCGCTGGCGTATATACAAATTTCATTCGCCATTGAAGAGACAGGCCCCTCATGGACGTGTGGACTACTTCGTGTGACCACGTTCACTACTTATGAAGTACTTACGCACACTTTTTACGATCTCCTCTCCAAGCGAATAACCCACTCATAGCGGCCGGGGAGGCAAACATGCTGCATGACTTGAACGGTTCGCTTCTTCACAGAAAGTCGATTTTACAGATCAGTCGCCGCGCGGGTTTTGTCAAGGTTTGAGAAAAGGTGAATGGATGAAATAGGCAATAACATATACAAGTGCTAACAGGTAACCGAAACTAATCAACGAACGGACGACCAACGCAGGTCTTTTCCCATCTTCAGCGCATAACTTTACTCCGATTCGGGTTTGTAGTCAGGGCGTAAAGAGCGAACGACCTTGCCTACAAGGGTAACAGAGAATGTCAGAGCGAAACAACGACACAGAGGATCATAAACACTGACCTGCTCTCCAGATCTCTTGGTTGTCAATGACAGCCAACTCCTTGGCGAGATCTTCACGATATGTGGAACGTCCGTTGAACTCGAGCGACTTGCGTGTCTCGGTTCCGTTCTTAACGCTCTCGTACAGTTGCTCGAAGATGGGAAGGTTGGCCTTTTCGAAGACAGGTGCCCAATCAAGGGCGCCACGGCGAGCAGTTGTCGAGCATGCATTGTACATGTAATCCATGCTATACGATGTGAATATGAATGACACGGCGCACTGAAGGAGGGCGACTTACCCTTTTTGGCCGATGAGAGGGTAAAGAGACTGGGTAGCCTCCTCAACGGTTTCGTTGAATGCCTCCGACGGCGAGTGTCCATTCTTGCGGAGGACTTGGTATTGAGCAAGGAAAAGTCCCTCTGCGAGCAGAAAACATGAGAAAAAGTTTCGAGCCCAACTCAGCAAACTTACGAATAGCACCCATTAGCTAAAAAAAAACGGAGTTAGAATCATCCAAAGCTTCAACAAATGAGAAGCACTCACTACACCACGTTCACCATACAGGTCTGAGTAGACCTCCTTCTCGAAGGTGGTCTCGTAGAGATAACCGGAGCCAACGGCGACTCCGAGAGCGACGGCTTTCTCCTTAGCCTTTCCGGTGACGTCCTGGAAAACGGCAACACTGGAGTTGATACCACGACCCTCCTTGAAAAGGGTGCGAACGGTCCTCCCTGAGCCCTTGGGAGCGACGAGGATGACATCAACATCTGAAGGTGGGATGACCTTGGTATCCTCCTTGTATACGACGGAGAAACCATGGGAGAAGTAGAGGGTCTTGCCCTTGGTGATGAGAGGAGCAATGGTTGGCCAGGTTTGTGACTGAGCAGCGTCGGACAACAGGTTCATGATGATGGTACCCTTTTGTATGGCCTCCTCAATAGGGAACAGAGTCTCTCCTGGGACCTAAGAAGCAACATTGATTCAATAAACCGACTGAACGGATGTAAACGGAGAATGTTTTACTTACCCAACCGTCCTCCTGGGCTTGCTTCCAACTCTCGCCGTCTTTACGAACGCCGACAATGACATTGAGGCCATTGTCACGGGCATTCAGACCTTGACCATGACCTTGAGAACCGTAGCCAATGAGAGCAAGAGTGTCGTTCTTAAAGTAATCTTGCAACTTAGCCAAAGGCCAGTCGCTGCGTTCATAGACGACTTCTTCCGTGCCCGCAAAGTTGAGGGTTTTGATGCCACGGACGCCCTGAGTAGTCCGCGTGTTGTCAGTTAACGAGAAGGAAGTGTACAAGTGGGCAAGACAAACCTGGACATGTGTACACTGAGCAGTTGATTTTGCCAATGGACGCGAGAGGGTCGAGAGGGCGGCACGTTGAGCAGGACGCGCTGCAAGCTTGACTGCAGAACGTGTCGAGCGACGAGCAGCAGCGCGAATAGCGTTTGAGGAGGACGCGAAGGAGGCCATTGAGGAAGAAGAAGAAGTGGTTCAAGTCTGACTCGTAAAAAATGTTGTCCTGGCTTTTTGAACCCTTCGCGTCACACACATAATAACCATACTCGGCCGAGCCGACTATTGCCGAATGCAAGCGCCGGCATAGGCGCCTGCGCGGATGGTCCGATGATGGTCCGGATTGGGAAAGTAGTGTTCGATGCGACATTGAACAGATCGGTCACAACAGACATGCTTCCTCGCACATTCACACGTATAACTTTGTCCACCTTAGTGCGTTGAAGCTAAAATACCACTACACGTGCGACTAATACACCCCTAAAAGCATCGTGCCCTCCGAGCGAGTTCCAGCTCCTCAGTTCGTCTGCCCATAGCAAACGTCGATGGTGCTCAGGTCACTGTTACTTGGGACGGAAGCAAACGCTCGAGCTTGTAAGAACGTACCATCAACGGCAAACTACATGACTCATCGCCTGTGTAGCCATAACATCTGGTTGAGGGATCACTGCAGGTGTTCAAAGTGTTTTCACCCCATAACAAAGCAACGTCTCTTCAACACCTTTGAGGTTCGCTCTACCTTCTTCAGACCAACCTGTCTGCCTCTTACAAACGATGAACAGCTGCCCAAGGACATAAAACCATCGAGCATTCAACCCGGCCCAGACGGCCTCGAGGTCACCTGTAAGTCAAGGTTACACGATATCCACTCTCACCAACATCTATCTATAAGGGCCGTCGTCCAGTACTCATAAATCGGTGTACCCGTGGCGCTGGCTGCAAGAAAACTCCTACAACCCAAAGCCGCAAGATCCGGTCTCGTCCTCTGCGAAGTAAGTACAATTGCATGTACGTATGCATCCTGATCCACTTATACACTCACTTAAGGAAAACACTCTGGGGCTCTGAGATCAAGCAAAGTCCCCCGACTGTTCCCTATGACCAAGTCATGTCGCAAACCGACGAAGGCCTATATAAATGGCTCTCAAACATCGCAAGTCATCTTCATCCTCAGGCGTCCACATCTTCTGAACGGCGTCACGGTTAGTAGGATAAGTACGGCTTCTCTTTCGTTTCAGGAGTCCCAGTATCTCCCGAAGCTACCGAAGAACTGTCTGAGCGTATCGGCTTCATCCGCGAAACTCAATGTAAGTCTCTCTCATCAAGTGAATCCTTTTCGTGTGTCTTACCCCAACATTCTCTAGACGGAAAATTTTGGGAGTTTACCTCTGATCTGACCAAGGGCGACACAGCATATACCACCCTCGCGCTTGGAGCGCATACCGACAACACCTACTTCGTTAGTGTGACCCATTCATTCTCGAGACATGGATCTAACTCAACTACACATTCACAGACCGATCCCTGCGGCCTCCAATTATTCCACCTTCTCTCTCACACAGACGGCGAGGGAGGAGCGACACTTCTCGTCGATGGCTTCCACGTCGCCTCGCTCGTCAAGGAAAACCACCCAGATGCATACGCCCTCCTCTCCTCAATCCCAATCCCAGCCCACGCTGCCGGCGAAGCATCATCATTCTACTGCCCCAGCCCTACCTCTGGGTACCCTGTCATAAACCACGACCGTGGCACCGGTTCTATATCAGCTATCCGATGGAACAACGACGACAGAAGCGTGATGAACAACCTTGAACCCGACATCGTTGAGAAATGGTAAGTCAAAGAAACTCTGATCGCACTCGGCTGTTGATCCCGTTGTGCTTTAGGTACGATGCTTTACGAACGTGGCATCGCTACCTAACCAGTCCCAAGGCCGAGTATTGGGTCCAGCTCCAACCCGGTACCGCTGTCGGTAAGTCCCCAAACACTGATCCCACCATCCTGCCTTCTCACCTTCATCCTCGTAGTTGTTGACAATCATCGCGTCCTCCACGGCCGCTCAGCGTTCAGCGGAAAGCGCAGGATGTGCGGAGCCTACATCGGTGTCGACGAATACCGCTCCAAACTCACAGTAATGAGGGAAAAGTTCGCCGCATCTCAGCTAGAAGCCACAGTAGCAGAGAATCGTTCCGTCTGGCACCCATTATTGTAACGCATCTCAAAGCAATAATCCATAAGTCAACTATAAACTACTTTGCACATCCTTAACGGCTGTTTTTATCTCTCTAAGCACATACCCTTCCAGCCCACCACAAACCCACAACTCTTGCACACTCGGTCCAACAGGCCTCAGGTGATACACCCTCTCCTCTTCATCTTCATCACCAAACCTAACCACAGTCTTCCCATTCTCCATATCCACATCAACGCTCACCTCCGCACCCCCAGCAACCAACCGCCCATCCGTCGTCCCAACCCCACGCACACCATCCTTCGCCCACTTCCTCGTCAAATACCCCACCATCTCCGGCGATTCCAAACACACCAACCCATTATTAATCGCGTTCCTCTTAAAAATATCCCCAAACGAACCCGCAATAACCAGCGGGATCCCCGCCGCCTTCAACGCCGTCGCAGCCTGCTCCCTCGACGACCCCGTACCAAAATTATACCCCGCTACCAGAACGACTCCACGTCCAGGCTGCCTCGGTTCATCCCCCAGAATCGTTTTCACAGTCTGCGCAAATCCAGGATCGTAATTCTCCATAACGACTTCGGCCTGTTTCTCGAGGGTGATATCATCCTGGTAGGTATACTTCCCCGGATATATCCCGTCCGTGTTCAAGTTGTCTTGAGGAGCGAAGAGCAAGTGGCCCCCGAAGGAAAAGGGGAAACCAGGTAATAACGGCTCATTAGTTTGCGAAGTCGCGTCTACCGGTGTTTCTCCAGATTGCTGAATCGAAAACGACGGAGCCTGGACCGGAGGAAGTTGCTTGGGGTCGATAGTCGCAGGACTGCAGATAAAACCCGCAGCAGCACTAGCCGCAACAACAGCTGGACTAGCCAGATACGCCTGAGCTTTCGGATGTCCCATCCTACCCTTATAATTCCTATTCGTCGCACTAATCCCCACCTCTCCCTCCTCCAAAAGCCCAGTTCCCAACCCAATACACGGTCCACATCCCGCAGGGAGGACCTTAGCACCAGCCGAGATGAGTGTGTTCCAGTACCCCAACTTCTCCGCCTCTTCCTGTACGACCGAACTAGCCGCAGCGATGTAGAATTGCACACCAGGAGCAACCTTCTGGTGTTCAAGTACTTTCGCGGCCTCTGCGATATCCGAGACGCGAGAGTTTGTACAGCTGACGAGGTAGGCTTTATCCACCTTGATGCGACGGTCTTCCAATATCGGCAGTGGGGTAGAAACCTTGACGCTATTGGGTCCAGAGACATGAGGGATGAGCGTAGAAAGGTCAAACACCAGATGCGAAGCATACGACGCGCCAGCGTCCGAGCGAATATCCTCCTCGCGCACTTGGTCGAGCCGACTCTGGTTTATCCTGGGATGGTCTGGCGGCGGCGGAATCCCAAAACCCTCCACCACATCCCGCCCACCCGCAAACGTCCTCCCCTCCATCCTCCTCACCAACCCCCGATACCACCCCATCACCACCTCATCCACCCCAAAATACCCAACCAACGCCCCCCACTCCGTCGTCATATTCGCAATACTCAACCTATCATCCACACTCAACCCCCCCACACCCTCGCCACAAAACTCAATCGCCCCATTCAACACCTGATCCTGGTTGAACGACCCGCACAACGCGACAATGACGTCCTTCCCCGTCACCCCCGGAGCCAACTTGCCGACAAGCTCGACCTTGATCATCCTCGGGACCTGCCACCACGTCTTCCCCGTCGCCCACAACGCAGCAGCGTCCGTCCGGACGATAGGCGTCCCCACACATCCCACAGCGCCATACATATTGCTATGGCTGTCACTCGCCACAGTCAACGTGTTCGGGAACGCATACCCCTCCTCGATGAGCACTTGATGTCCAATACCCCGCCCAGCAGGGTAAAAATCCACCCCATGCAACCGGGCAAATTGCTCGATAGAAGAGTACTTCGCCAGGTTCTTCGCAGACTTGTTCTGCACATCATGGTCAAGCGTAAAGACCGGTTGGCGTGGGTTATGTATGCTCGTCGCGCCAATAGACTTGAACCTAGAATAACACAAACACGAACACGAATACGAACACGAATGAGCACAACAACCCCAACGTCACACACCGCCAACAACAACGAGTAAACATACTTTGAGATAACCGGCCCCGTATTATCATGCGTCATAACATGTTCAGGTTGAATCATCACATAGTCGCCAGCCCTCACAAACTTGCCCTCCGGCAGCCCAACCGCGTACTTCTGCACAATCTTCTCAATAGCAGTCTGCGGAGGCCCACCAACAGCCGTAGCTAGAGCGCGACATTTCGAACGACGCAGCGGGGTCGCCCGTTTTGCAAGCAACGACATGAGCGCTGAGCGAAGGGTGAAGCTTTGAAGGGTGACCGGTGAAGGGTGGAGGAACTTAGGAAGCGACACCGAGAAGATGGGAGTCCATTTCATAAAAATTTAAAACATAATTATCGGAGTTATTATCCGACGCCATAAATACAAAACTACAGACATAATGGTAAACTGTCGATTCGTCGAACATTATATATCGTACATCATGCATCATGCACCAACGCTGGCAGCTATGGGAGCCGTCTCAGGTTCTTTGGTGGTCTTTGACTCAGGCTTAGGTGCATCTGAAGTATCAGCAACCTTCGGGGCAACGGCGTCGGAAGGTGTATGGGAGAGCTTGGCCTTTTTCTTCTTTTTCAAGAGGGCTAAGAGAAAGAGGATGCGAGGTGAATGAAGAGGAGAAGGTGGAGGTAAGAGGAGACATACCGACTGAAACAGCACTCTTGACATTATCAACCAACTCCCTACTCTGCTCGATATACTCGGTATCGTCGAAGCGGTGTTTCTGGCCCGCAACAGCAACAACATCGCTACTCGAACTAGGTTCACCCGGCTGAATACCAAGCTTCCTCTCAAGGGCTTCGAGCTTTGCTTTCTGAGCATCCGCTTGCGCACGTTTGCGCGCGGGTTCGCTCTCCAAATACTCTGCCAACCTATTCAATACGAGATAAGCTACCTCCAAGAATAACGGGCACGAGGATAAACGTACTTCTTAGCCTCCTTGATGGTACTAAGCCTCCTCCCATTGAGATCCCTACACGAGTCATTGTTACTCGTCTTCTGACTGCTCATCCGACCACCAGCCGCCCTCAGCTGAGAGCCAAAACCTCCCTTTCCTCCCAAGACCGAAGGGGTCAGCCTCAGCGTGACCAAATTAGAAGTCCCATCGACTTGGTTATCGAGGAGAGAAGAGATCGGGGCGTTTGGAGGTGGCAAGAGACCCCTCGGCCTGGACAGACTCAAGGACGTAGGGAGATCTGGGTAGCGGGCTTGAAGGGCATCTTGGACGTGGGAGAGGGGTGTGGATTCTGGGAGGAGGAGAGAGAGCGTCGGGAAGGGAGGAAATACGGATACGACGATGGACAACATTGCGAACGAAGGAAACAGTGTCGGTCACAACTCCGACAAACATAGAGGACATGTCACACATAGGAGCTCCCCTGGCTATATAGAGTGTCAAGTTTCGATCCTCGGGCACCTTCCATCATCCTTCTCTTCGAACCATGAGCAACAACGACAACAACGACATTAAAGCAGGCGACACTGTCAGGTAAGTCTTCTATACGCCCACTCGCTATTGCCGCTGACCTCGCCATGCACCCGCCATTAGCTGGAAATGGGGACAAGGAAACCCCGAGGGGAAAGTGGTCCACGTTTACGAGGAGGACGCCTCTATCCAGAGTAAGAACGGGAATACGGTTCGTGTCCAGACTCTCTCTCTCTCTCTCCATATGGACTCAACTATCGTTGCAGATCACCCGGCATGGTGACGCAGAGAATCCGGCCATCGAGATCAAGCAGAAGAATGGCGTACGTCCGCCTCCCATCTAGACTAAACCAACTCTAACTGAACGCCTTCATTGCAGAACCCCGTCCTGAAAAAGGCGAGTGAGCTGAATTAGGGGGGAGTGTGTGTGACGTCATGTATATTACCGCCCGATGGCCGACTGTGCATCCTGTGCTTCTATAAAATGGCAAGCGCGTTCTCTCGTGTCTCTCCTTCCTTCCATCACAATCCCCATCCATTGCAAATCCGTCGAGCCCATCGCCAGCGACAGCGAGCACGATGCAGCCCGAGTTTGAGTGGCCGCTGCAGTTCTGCGTCTTCTCCACCGTCTCGACCTATGTCCTCAGCATTCTCACTGCAAACGTATCCCAGGTCGACAGAGTCTGGACCTTTCTCCCAACAATCTATACTGCTTACTTTGCCCTGCTCCCATTATGGCCCTCGTCCAAGTTGATCCCTCTCTTTCCCTTCAGTCCGCCCACCACAGACGCCTCTTTCAGCCCTCGAGCACTCCTCATGTTGGCTCTCGTAACCATCTGGATGTTCAGGTAGGCAGCTCCTTCCTTCCGCTTCATATAGACGCGCTAACGTCCGAATGATAGATTGAGCTACAACACCTACCGTCGTGGTCTCTTCTCTCTCTCAGACGAAGACTATCGCTGGGCTGTCCTACGCAAACAGCTCCACCCAGTCCTATTCCAGCTCGTGAATATCTCTTTCATAGGCAAGTCCGCCCACCCATCTCTCTGCACATGTCCCACTCACCCCCATCCCAGCAATAATCCAAAACATCCTCCTCTTCCTCCTCGGCCTCCCCACCGCAACCGCTGCCCTAACCCAACCCCACACACCCCTCGAATCCTCCGACATCATCTTCGCCGCCCTCGCCCTCCTCACCCTCGCCATCGAATTCACCGCAGACAACCAACAATTCGCCTTCCAATCCTACAAATCCGCCCTCCGTCTCAGCGAAAACACCTCCATCAAAACAATCACCGATACCCTCGCCTACAACACAAACTCCCACAAGGTCGACAGCGCACACTATTCAAGTGCTGACCACTGGCCCGGCGCACGCCTCGCCTGGACCAAACAAGATGCGAACCGCGGTTTCATCACAAGAGGCTTATGGCGCTACTCCCGTCATCCCAATTTTGCTTGCGAACAAACCTTCTGGGTGCGTATTCATTTTACCGTGTGTCACTCACATGTGCTCATATCTTACCGATTACCATGTGTAGTGGATTATCACCCTCATGCCTCTCTTCTCCACCTCGTCCGATTTCATCGCATCAGCCAACGCCCTCCCATCAACCGCCTTCCCCGACACACTCTCCCTCCCATCCCTCCGCTCATCCCTCCTCACCGTCCTCCAAACCCTCTCCCCCCTCCTCCCCGCAGTCGCCCTCTCCATCCTCTTCGTCTCCTCCACCATCTACACCGAATCCATCACCGCGTCCAAATACCCTGAAGCCTACCGAGCGTACCAAAAACGCGTAGGTATGTTTGGGGTTTTCAAGACCCTTGAGAAAGGGTTTCTTTTGGGATTGAAGGATCCGAAACGCAAGGTTGAGCTAGAAGCGTTGGTGTGGGGTCAGGCTGATGATCGGAAGTCGCAGTGAACGCATCGCATCCCAATCGTAAACCGTAATCGTAGTAGTAGCCTGGTCTGGACTGTTGATAGCTATCGTTGTCTACATATGAAATGCTTTGTATCGCCTGTTGTATCCGCTGTCCCACATAGCATATCCTCCATAGCACCAATATATAATAGCACCACATCTCACTTCAAGTTCACTTCCCATCCACCTGCAACCACATCTCCCACCCCCTCCTCTCCTCCTCCCCACCCTCCCAAACGAAATTAATCTTCTTAATCTCATCGAACCCCTCGTCCATCTCCGGCTCCTCAAACGCGCTGCGGAATCCTGTGAATGCGAGGTAAGGGACTGCTGATCGGGTTTCTTTTTCTTTTTCCTTTGCGTTTGCGTTTGGATCGGTAGATGTGGGTGAGGGTGCGATGTATGCGCGGTAGAGGTTGTTGTGCCAGGCGAGTTCCATGGATGCGGTGAAGTAGAAGCAACTACATATCATGAACGGGTGAATGGATGGATGGATGAGTAAATGAGTAAATGAATCATGATGCGGATGTGATGGGGAGAGGAACCGATGCGATGGACTCACCGTATCTTCACTCCCTGCTTCTTCGCCAAACTGATATACGTCTTCCGCGTCGCCTTGTCCCGATTCGTATTATCTACCACCCCAAATACCACACACCACACCGCACACACCACACCACACACCACCACACCACACAAATCCCATCATCATCTCAACAACATTCAAAACAAATGGTAAAAAAATGGACGCACCAACAACACACGACCCCCCCTCCCCCATCACATCCTCCACCCTCCTCACGCACTTCGGCTTACTCCCCAGCGTATCCTGGTTCACATGCGCATACCCCGCTTTGGCGAAGTGCCGGTGGAAGAGAGTGGATTTGCCGGAGGCGGGGTAGCCGACGAAGAGGATGATTTCTTGGGTTTTTTGGGGTTGGGATTTTGATTTTGAGGATTTTGAGGAGGGGGAGGAGGAGGAGAGAGGGAGGAGTGGGGTTGATGTGGGCGTGAAGAGGGGGACTAATTCATGCCATGTTGAATGGTTGTGAACGAGATGAGATGACAAGGAAGACAAGAGAACAGAAGGAGAGGACGCACGATTCTTAGGGAGAGAGGATACATTAAACCCTACCAATTCATACGGCTGCGCGGGCAATCCAANNTTCCTATCCCCCCCCCCCAAAAAAAAATCCACAAATCAATAAATCAAATCATTCAGTCCACCCACATCAACACCGTCGATGCTCGATGCTCGAAAAGAACATTGATAGAAGGGAAAGGAAGAAGTCTCACCTCAGGCGTAAAGAACTTAATCCCCACATTCATCGCCCACTTCCTATCCGTACCCGCAAAATCGCCTTTCCTCCCCGCCGCGTCGCCAACGAAGAACGACGCGTCTTTATCTACAAATTCATTCAAATTTAGTTAGTTATCGTGTATTGGTTTAGTATGAAGGAAGACGAATGGAATGAGGAATGAATTAATGAGGNNATGAATTAATGAGGTATGAATTAATGAGGTATGAATTAATGAAGAATGAAGAATGGTTTTTTGGACGCACCGATAGTAACGTTAGATTCCGCGAATATACGTTCTAGGTCTGTCCACATCCCCGGCATGGGTTTGCGATGACCATCTTTTGCGGTAGCTGCGAACAGACGGAATGGTACATCCGGGAGCTACAACCCACGAAAGACCATCAGCGAAACACTAACTCATATGATGACCAGAGTCAAACTCACCGCACCCGCAATCAACCCAACCTTCTCCTTCCACACCCCCAACCTCTCCTTCTTAATCCCCTGATTCGAGATGATAACAAGAGCATAACCCTGCTGCACGAGGTCCCTCAAGTTGTCTTTCACACAATTTCGCCACCATTTCCAGGAGGTATTGTTACTCCGGACGTTACTCTCTATGATCGTACCGTCCAAATCAAATGCCGCTACTTTGGTGGAGGGCGTGGGTTGGAGGTTCGTCGCGTGGAGACAGGTTTGTTTGGGGCCGAGGGAGGGGAGCCATTTGAACGGTGCGGAGGGGTCATTATCATTATTGTTATTGCTATTATTGGGGGTTTTGGTGAAGAATGGATGGACTGGTCGATGCGTGAGCACTACACTACATACGGCGAGGAGAGCATGCGACGCACCTTTGGCTATTTTAGCAGATGAACCTGAATCGACTTGGTCATTTGCGCGTCGTTTCTTGGACGTTGAAGAAGCACCTATACAGGGAGTGAGACTGAGACTATGCAACGCGCAACGAGCAAGACGACGAGAGAGTAGTACCCGAGCTGGAGGTGGAGGTGGTGGGAGGAGCCATAATGAGAATGACAAAAGCATGGAATTTTGGAAAGCGTGACTCCGCCACAAACCACCACACCTCTACCCCGTCACGTAATTACATCTTCGACCCTGACTTCATTCTATTAGCATTTCCAATATGCCTCGCGAACATCATCACGGATGCGGCCACGAAAGCCACGACCACGACCATGACCACGATCTGCAAAACGACCTGGGACCGCAGGATAGTTTGTTCGGACAGATTGATAGGGACAACCTCGTCGCGCTCAATGGCGACGGCAACGCATCAGATGTGATCAAACCCTGGCACGAACGCCTCGATGAAACAAAGGTTCGTTACTGATATAATAATCGATCCACCCTCTTCATCATCGCTATCATCCTCATCTTCATCATTATCATCATTCCTTGCAAGTGTTGATTGTTCGTTGTGTTTCGTTTTGTGTAGTTTCTGAAGTCCGAGGATGATGACCAGTTGTACGCAACCCGCCATATCACTCCTTGAATACGCCGATATTCATTTATGACTCTGGTGCTCGTTATAGAATCCTTCGAATCCCATTCCTCAGCGGGGTGAAACTACGGAGTCTCCTCGTCAAAGCAGGACCGAGCGAACACACCCCATCAAAAGTCTCCATGGTTCGTGCACCAACGCATATCCTCTCCACATACACACCTACATATACTCATATAGTCGCTTAGTACACAGACAACTCCGTCTTGTCATTCGACGACGTATCCGACAAAGACCCCGTGCAAGAAATCGACCTCGTCCAGACTCGCGAAGTCGCTGAATACCCTCTCAGGTGCGTCTTCCATTCACGTTTACTTACATTGAAACAATGTCACTTACGAACGCGTTTTGAAGGACTGCCAAATTCTCCAACATCTCCTCTGTCACGCTCTTCTTCCCCGCGTCTCAAGGGGCTGAAAACATCCAGCTGTATTACGTTGGCTTCCTCGGTACATGGACCCAGGTACGTCCCTCCAACTCCCAAATCCCCAATTCTAATTCAATGTTCATGATGATCTCACCCATTGATTCTACCGTCCTCCAGCACAAAGGCGCACCCGTTGTGACCATCTACGAAGCCCAAGCCAACCCCGCCGACCACGAAAAGATCCCAGGAATGGGAGGCGTAACGAGTGCACCTCAATTCTAACCTCCCCTCCCCTTCTCCTCCCCATCCTCTCCTCCCCTTCTAACCTCTCCCCTCCCCTCTTTTAATAAACCTCCCCGTCCTCCTCAGACTCGTCCCTTTACTTATATCAACACGCCCATGATGTACATTATAATTACATAGCCTCCAGTGTCCACGGAGAGAAATCAATCAGCAACCCCCAAAATGATGATATCAGCTGTACGAGTACGGGATTGAGTAAAGTTGCCAAATGCGGAAACGTGTTTATTATTGCCCTGGAAATTCCCTTTTCTCCCTTGCCTCTCTCTTGCCTCTTGCCTCCTCCCTCCATCTCCTTCCCTCCTCTTCCTCTCTCCCTCTCCTCCCGTTTCGCTCTTTCTCTCCCTCGTCGTTGTCGTTGTCATCGCTCAAGAAGGAGTAGTCGTAAGGTCCGGTCCCTGTACGCACAAAAAGCGAAAAACCATGTCTCGTGTAAGCTCTCGTCTCTACAGCTCATCCATTGTTCGACTTGCCCCATATCTTCCCTCTTCCTTTGCCATCTCCATTTTCACTCCTCCTCCTCATCGTCTCCATTACCTTCATCATCATCTTGCTCGTTCCCCATTCCACTCATCCCTACGCCTTTTACTAACCCCATGTTTTTCGCTGTATGAAAACAGGCCCAATTCCTCCGCGAATACAAACTCGTCGTCGTGGGCGGTGGTGGTGTCGGCAAATCCGCACTAACCATCCAGTTCATCCAGAGTCACTTTGTCGACGAGTATGATCCCACCATCGAGGGTACGTTCATACGTTTATCCGTTATTGCGTTGCGGTGCACAGCTTTCCTTCCCTCCCTTTCTATATTCCCCATTTCCTTATTCCATCTTCCTTTCCCTCTATCTATCCTTCTTTCATCTTTCGCAAGCCCTCTTTTCCTTCTTACATCATGTCATTTTCCATGTCATCTTTCATGTCCTCCTTCATCTTTCATCTTTCGTCTATCCATGTTTCGTGTACCCGAAATTACCCCAACCGGAGCACCCAGCTAACACCTACCTTCCTGTACTTCTATGACGCACAGATTCGTACAGAAAGCAGTGTGTGATCGACGAAGAGGTTGCCTTGCTCGACGTCCTCGATACGGCTGGTCAAGAAGAATACGGGTACGTTCCTCCCTTCCTTCCCCATTCACCCCACACCATCCTCATCATTTTCCTTTACTCACTCCACTCCCCTTCCGCATTACCCTCTCCTCATCCACTTATCTTTCAATCATGAAACTTACATTTACTCAATCATTTACTCATATCTTACAGTGCAATGCGCGAACAATACATGCGCACCGGCGAAGGCTTCCTCCTCGTCTACTCCATCACCTCCCGCAACTCCTTCGAGGAAATCTCCACCTTCCACCAACAAATCCTCCGCGTCAAAGACCAAGACACCTTCCCCGTCATCGTCGTCGCGAACAAGTGCGATTTGGAGTATGAGAGGCAGGTTGGGATGAATGGTGCGTTCCACTCCCTTCCCTTCCTCTTTTACCCTTCCCTTCCTCTTTTACCCTGCCATATCCTCTTTTACCCTACCGTATGGTTTAATCTAATGTACCTTGTGTAGAGGGCCGCGACCTCGCCAAACACTTCGGCTGCAAATTCATCGAAACCTCCGCCAAGCAACGCATCAACGTCGACGAAGCCTTCTGCAACCTCGTGCGTGAGATCCGCAAGTACAACAAGGAACAGCAGACGGGGCGGCCTGTCCTCCCTGGATCGGGCGGGTCGGGCCCGGGTGTGTATGGTGCGGGGAAGGACGGGGCGGATGATGGGACGGCGGGGTGTTGTGGTGGGTGTGTTATCCTTTAGATGCTTGAAGAGATCAAGAGAAGAAGATTCTTTGGGCGTTTGGTGCGTTTGGAGGGGTGGGCGGATGGTGGTTGTGGTTGTGGTGGTTGGTGGTGGTGGATGACACTTGTATAACATACCCTCTGGTCCCTTTCTCGCTCTCCGTTTCCCGTTTCTCGCTACGATCTATGCTTTCCCTTTCCCCGTTCCCTTTCATTATCATCAAACTAAAAGGAAAACCCAATATAACATATGCTCCAAGAAGCATGCGCATGCGTACTTCATGCAACTCCCCTCCGTGTGAACTACCACTCCCTCCCAAATATCCATGTGTGTGCGAACCAAGATCACATTCAAACTCGAACTCGAACGTCCAACTAAACATAACCTCGAATAACCCAAACTAAGACGACGCCAACCGATGTACATCCACATCCTCATCATTAACCACCCTAATCTCATCCACCCCCAACTCGTACCTCCCCTGCACCCCGCTATTCCCCCCAAGGATGCTTATACCGATAGACCGTATGCGCTCGCGATACATGGTTATCTGCGTTTCTGCGATTTCGCCCGAGTTTGTGAGGACGAAGTTGTCGAATGGGATCTACGCAACCATCACCACCATCAATAACCACCACCAACACAACGAATTTTTTCAAATGAGTTGAGTATAAGTGAGAAGTGAGAAGTGAGAAATGAGTTTCGGAAAGTGAAGAGAAGTGTAAAACGCACATATAAATCCTCCCACCCATCCCCATCCTTCTGGAAATACAACCGATGCTGCCACAAATCCGTCGATATCGGGCCGTCCGTCTGCAGATTCACGAAATACGAGGACCTCGTCTGCGGGTCTCCCGCTGCGCGGACGCGTAAAGCGAGGTAGCGGTGGAGGGAGACGTCTTCTGTCATGTTCCCGAAGAGGGTTGGACGTGTCTGTCGTTGTATAAAACCAAAACGAATTCACCCGTAGGCGATTGAATAAATGAATCATCGAATCATCGAATCATTGAATTGACCATGAATAAAACGAATAGTTAGGAAAGTGTGTATGAAACGCACCTTATTCCGAAAACCCGCATACCCCGACCTCTTCAACTTCCCCTCCATCCCCGGTCGTACACCCAAGGACATGTTCCCGTGAAACACCGCCGTCATCCTCTTCCCCTCCTTGCCCTTTCCACTCCACAACGGTTTATTCACCTCGTCGTCGGTACACGGATCCAACGCGACCGTGGACAACCCCCCAATATCCGCGTCTGAGCCGGTAGCGAACTGCGCAATATCTTGTGGAGAGTTGAATGTGAAGAGGGTGCGAGGGGCGCGGGAGGGTGTGTCTGCGCCTTGCATCAGGAGCACTACATTTCGTCAAACGTTAGTCAATACGAAGACAGAGTTAAGTTGGAAATAATAGGGGGAATGTGGAATGTGGAATGTGTGGGAGGAGACGTTACTTTTTGCGACATTGTCCCGAAAGACCTGAGCGGATCGAGTGACGTAGAGTGACCACGCACTCGTAGCTGCCATCCTCTCAAAAATTCAAAAGCGGAATGAGTCTGAGAAAGTGGGAGGAAGAGGAATAGATAGCCGCCCAACGACGTCATCCTCTGATCTTGTTTCCCCGCTTCCACTTGGCGACATTGAAGGGAATGCGTAGCAAGAGCAGACCGTGCACGGCGCCGCACACATCCCCCGCATCGTCCTCATCGTCGTCAACGTCGTGGAACCACTTTCTCACAGCGTACTCGTCGGGCAAATGGCTTCCAGACCGGATCCCCAACAATCCAGCCTCGTCGAGTAACACCAATAACACTGGCAGTATCAATAGCAATAATAGTCACAGTGGAGGTGGTGGAGGAGGTACGCAACGACACAATTCGATCCGAGCGTCGTTCTCGTTGCAGCAGAACGATCAACAACACGATCCATCGGCGACGACGACGAGGCCCGTTCACGCGTTGCAGACGACAGCAGCGACGATGCGATGGGCCGGTTCCTTCGTCGACATCTCCCCGCTCGCTCTGCCCTCCCCAGAACACGAACTCACGGATCCCATGCGCGGCGCCATCGCCGTCGTCCCCGGTGCCCACCCAGATCACTCTGACTCTGCATCTTCGACGACGCTGGACTCGCATCCCACCGTCCTGCTCACCCCCGGCGCCAGTGCTCGCCCCAGATTATCGTCGTTCTGGCAGGGAACCACAGATGTGTCTGCGGAAGACTACTTTTCGTCGCACCCTCCGATCGCCACCACAGTCGCTCCTCCTTCGTCCTCTTCTTCCCCGCCAATGCGCCCGCCGCCTCGCGCGTCGTTCTCGGACAACTCGATCCCTCCTGCGAGACGCACAAACCTCACCCGTCAAATGTCCACGCCCCTCCCAGAACTCATCTTGCCGCCCTTTGACTACTTCATCCCAGACACTTCTGCTGCCTTCTCAGAATCTCCCTTGGACACACTCTCTCCCCAGACTCAGAAACCGCACCGTCCATCCACGCCACCCCCACTCACCGATCCCTTCCCCATGTCCACTCCTCCTCACTTCCACTCCCGCCCTCCCTCACCCAATCAACCCCAATCCTCCACATATCTCTCCCCCTTCCCCAAGATATCCCCTTCCTCTCCCTCCTCCTCCGCTAGCACGACCTCTCCCCCGTCCACCACAAGTACGTCTTCAAAGACACGCGACGATCATCAACTCTACCTCGATCTTGGCTACCTCGTCGCCCCCTCCCCTCCAGACGAACTCGAGCGTCGACGCGCACTATACAAGTACGCACCTTTCTCTCCACCCCCCACCACTCCACTCATCCTCTATTTTTAGGTTCAACATCTGGAACACCGGACCGGACCTCAACTTTTCCCGCATCGCCCACCTCGCAAAACTCGTATTCACCACCAAGGGCGTTGGCATCAGCCTCATCGATGGCTCAGAGCAGTACGTCTCATCTTTCTTGCCTAGATTCTCTCATCTCAACTTTGACGGTGGCCGACCGTTCAAATGAAAGGTGGTTCAAATCGCATTGTTCGTTCTTCTTTGTATAGCCAACGACTTTATCCTTGACTGCAACTCTCTAGGGGGATTCGAGATTCACAATAGCAGTCGCCATTCCTCCATCTGTGCCCATACAATCCTCCAAAGGTCCGTTCCTTCTCCTTACCATCCTTCCATTTCAATCATCTCATCACGTCAACTAACCATCTCCACCACATTTCCAGAGGCGATGAACCCATGATCATCCTCGACACTCACCTCGACTGGCGTTTCGCCAAGAACGTAAATTCCCTCGTGATCTTCTGCTTCTTCCTCGTATACTAAACTTGAAATTTGAATAACCAGCCGCTCGTCATCGGTCCACCCCACATACGCTTCTACGCCGGTGCGCCGCTGAGGACGCAGGATGGCCATAATATCGGAACGTGAGTGCGGTTTTTCTTTCTTTCTTTCTATGGCCCTGGCACCTGCATGCGTCGTGTTGCGGTAATATCCTGGTTCCATTTTCCCTTCTCTCTACCCTCTACTCAAGCCGTTTTCAAACACAAACCTGACCTTATTCTTTGTATATCCCAATCCTCATACCCCACGATGGATCTCATACTCACGCTCAACATGATCCCACTCCACGAAAACAATCGTTTCCATCCGGTCAATTATTTTCCCATCCACCTACATACCCCCTCGGACATCTCCTCTCTCTCTCTACATCCCCACCCCATCCCCGTCCGCACGTTCCTTGCTCAACGGGCTGTTTTATGGTTCCACGCTTTTCTGGGTTCTATCACACTTGATCTCCGTCTCCCTCCTGGCTCCCTCGCATCGGTTACTCGTCGGATATCCGTGACTCTTTCCGGACGCACTTACCCGTCGACTTACATGCTAAATACATCTCCATCTCCAATCTACATCTTACCGGCTGGCTTCCCACCCATCATCATCATCGTCCGTCTATCCTCATCTCCACGGCGTTCAACCCTTGACCCTTCCTCGCAAATCCCCGGTCCTCAAACGCTTCTCTGGCTATCGCCTAACTCACAACCCTCGCTATTCCCCGTGTCCCCGCTTTTCTTGTCTACCACGCTCGATTCGGTCGATTCTTTATTCTTCCATGGCCTTCTTCCCCCATATACCCCGGCTGCTTGCTCAACATTTCTACCGGCCCTCATGGATGTATCCTGCCATTCGGTCCGATCACACCTACAGTCTAATGGTGATTGATGATTCCCCGCGCGACGAATTCTCGCCGCGCCAACGGCACACGTTGAAAGAATTTGCCGTATGTCGCTCGACTGTTTCTCTCCTTTCTTTGGTTCGCATTTGATGAACAAAAAAATGACAGGCCATCGCCATGCGTGAGATGGAACTATGGAAAGACAAAGTATGCCTTTTTGCCTTCTTTCAGTCTATCGTCAAACCGTTCGTTTGCTCATGGCGTTGTTACCCGTGTAGATTCAATTACGTATCCGGGATCGCATCCAGAGTTCGGTAAGAAACCCCTCGCCTTCTTGTATATATCATTTTCTTTGCACATCACTCACGCACCCTAGATGGAACAATTCTCGCGCGAATGTCTCGAAATCGACACCGAATCACAGAGTTCGCCCGTACACGCCGACCGGCCAGATCTCATCGTCACCGCTTCAATGGACAGAGTCTACTCCCGTGCAGCGAAGCTGGTGAAACGCACGTTGGACGTGGAGGGTGTTGTGGTGATGGATGTGAGCCATCGCGAGGTGTTGGAGAGTATGAATGCGGAGGGGGATGTCAGTGTCGTTATGCATCATGGCATGTCTCCAGCAGGGAGTGTTGGTGGTAGTGGGAGTGGGATGATAGCGAGTGCGACGGCGCATATGACAGAGCCTTCTCGTGTTCCCATGCACACAGGCACAGGCGGGTATGCTCTTTCAGAAACCAACTCCTCTAGCATCGGCATCGGCATCGGTACACCCACAGCATCGAATACCCCGGATGCTGATTGTGTATTCATAGATAGCGGCGGCACCTCGACGCCAGTTACTTCTAGCACGGAGGTTCCTGCGCCTCAAGCGTCCACGGGTGAAACTACGCTTCGATCCCTCACTTCGGAGGAGTACAGCCAGCTTGTGGCGTACTTTGCGAAACACCCTGATGGAAAGATTTCGGAGGGGATTGTTCCTCCTGCGTTACGACCGTTTCTACCGACGAGGATACAGTATGCGCTTAGTGAGTGATGAATGTCCCTTCTATGATATCCCTTCTATCCTCTATCCTCTATCCCTTTATTTCGTACCTATCCTTCATCCTCTCGTCTCGTATCTGGATAACTCAAAGTCGACGTTGACGCACCCCCATTCCTTTTTTTAGCCGTGCCGGTATTCAATATCGACAAACGCCCCTTCGCTCTGCTGTGCGCGTACAACACAGCGGAACATACAAAACGATACGTACGTTCTCCCTCTCCCCTCGTGTCCCAAATCCCAAATCGCCGTCGTATCAAGACGCCGTTCCCCTTCTTCCCTCTCTCCCTCCCTTCCTCCCTCCCTTCCTTTAATATCCTTATCCTCCCGATACATCGCGACTCCTCACACATGCACACCATTTACAGTTAGAAGGCCACGAGCTCTCTTATCTTCGTGCCATCGGCGTGATCATCCTCTCTGCCGTCCTGAAACGCAGAATGATCCTAGCCGACAAGGCTAAAAGTTTATTTATATCCAAGTATGTTCGTTTCCTCGTTTTGGGCGTTTCCTCAGTTCGCCGTTTATCGTCGTCGTGGGTTTTTTGTGTTTTTTTACGTGTTGAGGGTTTTCGTTTGTGGGTGTTGTTTATTAATCCGGTCCGTGTTCGTTTTTGTTATACAGTATATCGCATGAACTCAGGACGCCGCTGCACGGGGTATGTTGGATTCCATTTTCTGCGTTCTTACGTCCTATGTGCTATGTGCATGAGGCGGTTTGCTCATCGAATGAATTAATCATGTATCCCCAGATTCTCGCTGCGGCGGAGCTGTTGGAAGACACCCAATTGAGCCATGATCAAGCATCGTTCCTCCAGACGGTCCAAGCGTGTGGTACTTCGCTTGTGGAAACGGTCAACCATGTTCTAGATTTCACGAAACTAAGCGGGAACTCGAAATCTGGGGGTGTGGATAAAGTCATTGTGCCTTCCAAGTATGTCTTCCCCCCGTCTTTTTTTCTTCGGCCTTCACATTGGCTTTTGACTTTTTACCCTGCGATGTCCGAGTCTGATGCCTTTGTGTTTGTGGGCGTTTTCATTCTTATTGATGCTGCCTGTCTGTCTACACAGGGTCGATCTAATGCAATTAGTGGAGGAGGCCGTAGACGGATGTTGGATTGGATACCGCGCACGCACACAAGTCACAGGCGATTCTGGTATAGGAAGTGTATATTCACCACCGGAAAAGGAAGGGCAGGGCCCAGGTCAAGCCCGAAGATGCCATGTGGAGACTGTAGTGGATATCGGGCATCGTGAAGGCGTGAGTCCACATTCCCTGCCCTCTACTAGCATGGCACACCAGCGACATGGAGACTGACGACTCGCATTCAATGCCATCTTTCAGGGCTGGGTCCTCAAGTGCGACAAAGGAGGCATCCGGAGGGTGTTGATGAATTTGTTTGGGAATAGTCTCAAGTTCACCTCGGTCAGTTCCAGTTCCACGTCTTTTTAATTTCGTCCGAACAATATTCGCTCATTATTAGCCTGGATTGATGCGGTCATAGGACGGCTACGTCCATGTTGTGCTACGACAAGTGCCGTCAGGTAGTGCTGATCCCTCCAATAGCGTGAAGATCGAGCTCGGCGTCTGTGATACAGGAAAGGTAAAGGCTGAATAATTATGCGGGGGCTCTCGACGTTTTTTGATCAGATTCATCATTCAATGAACCTTATTAATTTTTTTTTCTAGGGGATCAGTCAGAACTTCCTGAAGGTACGGTTTTTCTTCTCCTTATTTACCCTAGAAAGCGGGAAGCGCGATCGAACAGATTCATCGATTCGCCGCGTATCTATTTGTAGTGAGGAAGGGGGGGAAGCGAAAACTTTGCTTACTGTTTTTGTTTTCCAGAATCAACTCTTCCATCCATTCTCCCAAGAGAACCCCTTGCAGACGGGGACCGGCCTTGGCTTAGCAATTGTGAACAATATCGTGCATTCCGATAGTGTTAGCGGCAAGGTGGATGTCTGGAGTGAAGTTGGCCTAGGCACGGAGATCAAGGTTACCTTCAACGCCGAGCTCGTTGGTGACGATGCTGCGAACTCAAAGCCGGACTTCCGCTTTGATGATCCGATCCACCGTCCGACCGTCGTCGCTCTGGGCTTCGATACCTTGCACAAAGGCGTCGAACTCCTCTATTCGGTGCTCGAAGGCTACATTACGAGATGGTGGGGGTTCAAAATGGTTAAAGCGGAATCTCCGGAGGACGGGGACGTCGTCATCCTCAATGACGATCCCTCCATTGTACAAAGTGCCACGGAACGGAGGGATGTGACCAGACCGTTTTTGATCCTATCTGCGTCCAGAGGCAATCCGGCCTTGATGACGGTGGCCAGTGAACATGAGCGAATAGGGGGCATTTGTCGGATTTTGTACAAGCCCGTTGGCCCCTCACGGCTCAAAGCGGCCTTGAAGTTATGTCTCCATGCGCTACACATAGTGGGGTCCAATCAAGTCGATGGTCATAATATATCAGACCCTTCCCTCTTTCCCATTCCTCGGCGAAACTCTGAGGAAACGCACAATGTGCATTCGACTGGACCACCCCGACCTGTCTTCCCTCGATCAATAACGGCACATCCAGGCGTACTGCCATCTTGGAAGGTGCTGAGTCCCCCTATAGAATCAGAAGAACCCCAAGAGCCAGAACCTGAGACAGTCGGCCTTACGATACCCGTCGGTCTCGGTGGCAGCCTGCTGAAGTCATCCATAGGCACGCTTCATTCCGCAGTAAAGCATCTCCGTGTTCTTGTTGTTGAAGACAACAGTATACTCCGGAGCTTATTGTGCGCTTGTACTCATGCCTCCCAAGCTATTTCCCGTACTTACAATGTTGACCTTGCAGAATCAAATGGCTGAAAAATAAGGTCTGCTCAACATCGCGTACCCGGAAGCCTTTCGCTGATGTCTCTTAGGGATATAATTACCGTGATGCCGTTGATGGTCGTGACGGCGTCAACATGTTTGTGGCTGACGGGCCGTTTGAGTAGGTGTCGTCACCTTTTATCTCTCCATTACATCCGTGCCTCACCCTTGTTGTACAGTGTAGTTCTCCTTGATCTGTCTATGCCTGTCCTGGATGGTGCGTGATTGCTCGATCCTTTTCTGCTTTCCTGGCCTTGATTTTTTTCAAGGATTTGGAGCCACTTCCGAAATTAGACAAATTGAGGCCGCGAGAGCACAAGATGGAGACTGCGTTTCCCCTACTCGCATCCTAGCCCTAACGGGTATGTCAACACTGGAAGACAAGCGCAGGGCATTCGATGCTGGCGTCGACGGATAGTATGTACCATGAACATCTCTGTGGTCCCTTCAAAGAATAACCATCCTCTCAGCCTCGTCAAGCCAGTTGCGTTTAAGACACTTGATGAGATGTTCCATAAACTTGGATTTTCGTAGAATAAACGCTCTAGGTACGCACTACCCATAAGGTTGACCACAAGTCAGAATCAGGGTTCGCTTAGTTTTCTTTGAAATTGATATGGGTCAGGGCCCTTTGTTCATTTTGCGCAAACAATAAATGAGTTCGCTCAGAAGATGACCAGGTCTCGCGTGATCCTGCCAAGTGGCCCTTAATCTCATCTCCCCATATGGCAGCTTTTCGTCCGAGGAAGCTTGATCGGTGATTCGGCCTACCGGCGGCTTCCCACAGACGTCAGTGCGTAAAACTGTAAACTTGCTAGCTGGAAGTTCTAATCAGGCTCGAGCAAGCCATAATACATAGAATATAATCTAGTTCAGTCATTTCAACAGGCTAGCTGTAGAATACTCCACATGAAAAGCGGCAAAGTCAGATTATCATTTTGCACGGACAGCGCCTCTAATGTCGACGATATGGCCGCGATGGTTGTGTATGAAAAAGTCTAGGAAAACATGAGAGACATGCGGAAGACCGAAGTCAAGGTTGCTCACCGAAAATGGTTCGACAACGCCGCATAGACGTAGGATCCATGCACTAGCGACAACTGATAGAGTGAACGCAATACTTCCTTCCAAAGTCTTCGATGTGGTTGGTGACCAACGATGGGTGCCGATGCGCTTCCCAATTATAGACGCCTGGGACACATCAGTAATGTTAAAGGCTCAAGGCAGGTTGAGTAGCCTACCAAGGCATCGCCTACGCCAAGCGTGAGAATGCCAGTGAATTCGGACAAACCAGAGGTGCTGGGAAAACGTGAGGGGCACCCATGTCCACGAGACAAACGGAACTTACCCCTCCAACCAGAGGGAACCAGAACATCCGGTTAGAAGATAAAAGTGACTGAGGATAGCCGTGCCGTTATCTTTGTGATCGAGAAAGTCGTTCATGAAAACATGAATGGCTGCGCCGAAAGGATAAACGGCAAAGTATCGGACATACTCCGCAAAGGTAAATAAGGCGAAGGCTACACTGAAAGACAAGTGCGTGAAGGCCGGCTATGACAGAAGGATGTGAGTTTGAACCGGGGACGGGAGAGAAAGCAATCTCACATCAATGGCAATACCGGGAACGAACATAACCACAGCCAAAGCGTGAAAGAATTTTCGCCTTGCATTAAGACTGAGAGTAGGAACACGTTTATCAGCAGCATCCAGAAGATCGGTCGCCACGGTAGAAACCTGAGAAGGGTTTGCAAGAGCATTCAAGTTCGCGAATGTGACGTTCCGGGCGCCGGGACTCGTCAAAGAAGTCCCATTCATAGAAAGTGAGTCTGCTGTAGGAGAGGCGGTCGGTTCAGGCGCAAATACACTATCGACTGTGGCACCCCTGGGTTTGATTTTGCGGGAGCGAGCCAATTGCCTATTCCAGCCAGCCACGCTAATGGAAACGAGGAGACCCCAGTAGCCAAGCAACGCAGGGCGAGTCCACTTTCTTTGACCGTCGAGAATAAAAAATATGACCCAAATCCAGGGATCTCGACCCCCAAGGCACCAACGCGTCCATATGCCGATGAGTCCACCAACGATCAGAAAAGCGCCGACATAGAAACCAAGCGCGAGGTAACGTCGTTGGCGTAACTTCTCTTCCGGATATTTGAAACGTCGAGCAGGTCGCTGAGCGATGTGACGGGAAAGGACGAGGAATGGGGATAACATGAATCCAGTAAGGAAAGAACCAGCGATGAGGGCGATTTGGAGGATCAGGAGAGGCGTGGGGAGGCGATATGTCTTAACAAACACCGTAGTTACGGGCCATATCTGCAAATAATTAGCATATGAACGATGGCCAGCAAAAAGAATGGACCAACACGGGCTATCGTAAGGTTCAACAACTCCATGAACAAGGCTGTGCCCCCAAAACAGACCAAGCCCAATTCTCCAATTGTAAACCCACGATGGGCTAGCCGCAAAGCCACGTAAAGGGTGAACTGATAGAAAATGGCACATGCTATGACTTCGAAGTGGTTCATATCTAAACATACACCATATTCAATTCCGAGGAGATCGCGGAGAGTTGGGCGATACGTACGCTGCCAGATACCCATTCCTACCGTTTCGAACCAAATCTTGATAGCAAGGAGAGTCGTCGAAAGCATCACCGTGAAGGCCACATAATACCAGAAACGGCTGCCTTCGCTACGGGGAACAGAAGTGCGCTCGCCCTCTGGCGTGTTTGCACGTCGGATGTGATGAGCCTCAAGCCAAAACGACGAGCAAACGTGGACAAGCGTGATGGCGGAGCAAAGAATGGCAACATCGAGGATATTGAACCGTGCAAGAGCTACAAAATCTAACGGTGTCGATGAACGAAGGCGAGAATTTGCAAGATGAACCGGTGCATCCACAAGCCAGCCGGATGGGAGTACAGACTGGCCCGGCGTGTGTGGGAGCCGTTTCAACGAAGAATACAACAAAGCAGAGGCGATGAGGGGGCCCAAGAGGCAGGCGGTTAAGATGCCGTCATCTGAGGATTCTCTAGTATCTGGTTTGAGAAAGAGTCAATATAGTCAGAAAGTCACTCACCGATAATTCTTCGGGACTGACATCCATATGAAACCAAAATCCGATTTCCTAATTTTGGAAGGCGGGACAGGGTTTCGTTTGTCTCGCGAATCGGGTCGCAGCGAGAGGGTGTGATAATGGAAGCGGACGGACAATGGGCAGAAGGATACAAGCGAAGGTGACGCTTTGGACACCGAGGCATTCTTAGAGACAGAGCTATGAGCCCAGATTATGTAGACAAAAGAGGCGATTGCAAGGATCCATAATTCTGAAAACTAAGGAGTCCATGACTTTGTCCCGGGATTACATCAAAGAAACAGACAAACCTAGGGAAGACCATAGCAGACTGCTGCTGTACTCGGATATCTCGGGGTTCGATACGCGAAGGCTCGATAGTCTACTTGCAGCAGTGATCACAGAGGCCAAAAGCAAGAAGCACTCGCCCGCTCGGCGAGCATCAATGTACGTATTCAGGGAGGTATAGTTATTCCATATGGGAACTTCCAGTTCAATGGCAGATGGGAGAATGGGTTTATTTGTGTATCCCGAAAGGGCCTGCAACTTGGAAAACATATTGAGGTTCGGAGAGGGCCTTCGTTTCGAAGGGTCACTGATGACTGGCGCGGAAAGACCAGACGATTTGAGTGCTGGTGACCTGGACCGAGTAAAGGGCCGCGCTCTTCGCTTGCTGGAGCCGCTACCTGAATCATCGCTAGAGACTTGGACAGGTCGAGTTCCGGATTTTGGTGAAACAGCGCGTTGGTGGAGAAGTTCGGCCACTCCTCTAGAGCCTCGTCTTTCTGAGAGTGCATAAGACCTGCCCCGGAGTGTTTGCGTATCTTCCTCTTCCGTAGAACTAGCTTCATCACTGCTCGTCTGCACCGCAGAGCTAAGACAAGTTACGACGCGGGTTACATCGGAATAGATATGATGAAGTACCTTGAGGATCCGGCCTGATAGCTAGTGCTCCAATCGAGAATTGGTGTATCCGGTACAGCAGCGAGACCGCCGGGAATGATGCATGGAGTGGGATTGGGTTTTCTTCGTGTAGCGGAACGATTCGTCAGAGTATTCTTCCTTCCATCGTTTCGAGAAGCGGCCTGCACTGAGCGGGGCGGCGTCGGGGACGAACGTGAACGAGGCAGCTTGGCTTGAAAAAGAAAAGAGGTACGGTGAGACCAGCGACTTGGAACGACGAGGACAAGGTGTGCGCCTTGTTTGCCATTATTTTGCCCAATGGGCCCCTGTCTTTACTCCTAACGTCCCTGATACTTCACAGGTTATTCGTCGCTACATTGGGCTGAAAAGGCCATTTGCTGAAGCTACTTGGGGGGAGTGGTTGAGGGGAAATATTCTTCCGTTTGATCCTCCATAACATCTGAGCAAATATGCGACCCAATACACTCGACTAGGTCAGAATCCCTGTTCTAATGAATTAGTGCTCATTTGCGATGTTCAGGGTCTCGTCGGTCACTACGAGGCTATGTTTCTACGCTAACATACCCCTTCACTCAAAATTGTATGAGCCACCTGTCTGTTTAAATATTTAATCCGTTAACGCTGTTTCAGAATTGACGGCGTATCCCGAGTGCCAAATTCCGATGAGCAAGTAGGCTAGCTCAGCTAGATACTTTCGTCCCCGATGCGTATATACAACTCGAAAGTCTTGATAGCACGAGCATCGAATGGTCACTAGTTCACTGACGAAACCCCTCGAGTCACAATATACGCCGGTCAAGCACGCTCACTTCCACACTCCAATAAGGGTTGGCAAATTTCTACAGACCGTATGGCTGACACTGCAGAAAAGAGATAATGGTGCCAACCTTCCTTCTACGACCAGTGGTGGGTCCGACAACAACGGCGTAGGTCGAAGCGTCGTCTTCCTTCCCCGGGGCTCTTGGGCGGCGGCAAGAGTGATCCAATGAATGTGCGTTGTGCGTGAACCCGGGACATGATATGCCTAATACGCCAATATACTCGACCGCCTTCTCGCCTTTACCGGCAACTTTGCAGGCCAACCATCTTGTTCTCACTAGTGCCGTACGTGTCAATATATCTGTTGCTTCGTCCAGCGCTGAGTGGTTTGCATCATGTATGAGTCAACTCACACGTTTTAATTTAGCATCCCTCGCCATTGTCCGTGAATCGAGGCTTTCGTGGTAACAGCCCGCTGCATGACTGGCTGAAAAATACGGCGGTCTCAGGAAAGTCGATTGGTGTTGCCTCGATGCAAAGCGGCTTACTTAGCGTCATCTCTATTTCGGCTTGATTTGGATTATCCGTTGCTAGCCTTACTATGATATGAGTCGGCTGATACATGAGTGCACTGCTTCCACGCAGTTTTGTGATGGAATCCGTGTATCAATGTTCCGCTCCCCCCCAACGAATTCTCTCAGAACAAAGTCCAAATGCTGATCTACGATGTCCGGAAAACAAAAAACATTGTCGATTGACACAGATATAAAAACTCCGACGATTGCTAAATATGGATTCTGATGGGTTAGTCCGAGGGTCAGGGACTTTGTACGAGGACACGTGGCCGGTCCAATCCTTTTTGGGGTTCTAAGGTTTGTGTTGGCGCAATGTGCCTTACCAGGCCTTACCCCGCCACCGGGCTCTCTGCTCCAAATGCCAGCATCAAGGTTTCGCATTTTCTTCCAATCTAACTAACAGTGAGTAAAATAAATCTTAACAGGGGGATGTTGGTACAAATCTACTTTATGAAAGGACGAGCGTCCGGCAGTGGTAGGTAGCGATGCCCACACTGATTGTATATAACTGTGTGTAACGTAAAAAAACCTGCGCAGTGTCCAAGATGATCATCATCACAATGTCGCTAAATGCCGGTCAAGACAGGCCCTCCAAGCGCCCGTCTGGGGCATATGTTGATTGCCTAGGATAAGTATGGGGATGAGAGTGGATGCCGTTCTCTCCCAGCCGAAGAGGCGAGGGCGCGCGGTCCAAATTTTGTGATGACATTGGCTGGGACATCGGGGAGAACCCGGGTCCGATGGAATAGTGAGGCTCGGTTTGCGACCGGCGGTGGGGGTAGGGGAGTGTGGCGGAGAAATCCCGATGGTGGGTCTGGGAATGGGCAGGTGCAGTCGCCGGGGGATTCTCCGCATTCACGCTAGAGTCGTGAGATTGATACGCTGAAGGGTGGTAGGTGTAATCCGGTTGGCGTGGTTGCTCCCGAGTGTGCTCTAGGTAGCTACTCGAGCTCCCATAGCCATTGCTGATGGATCGGTCGTCCTGCGAGGAGAAGGGATGGTGCGGCATAGTATAAAGGGGTGGGCCAGATATTGAGTGGCGCGATGAGTGTGTATAAGCCCCAGAATAATGGAAGGGTTTGGATGGAAGGGGTGCCGTCATGGGAGGAAGTGGGTAGGTTGGGGACGGAGCGCTGCTCAGATGCGAGTCAGGGTGGTGATCACCAAGGAGTAACGATTGGTCCCAGGACGATGCTGATTCCATGACTTGCACGCTCCTGGATGGCACGGAGGCGGTGATAGCGGACGGCGATAGAGAGCTAGTGCGAGTGGATGTTGGAGACTCAGCGTCTGCCGAGGAAGAATCACGGCTATAGTCGAACGTCGTGCGCACGCCATCGAGCGGCTTAGGCTTGTCCTTGCCAGTTGGGCCTTTGCCAAGTGGTGGTCTGTTAGCAGGGGGGAGGTTCAAAGCCTGCCTGAGGCAATCGTTTTCTTCTTCCAGGTCGTTAACACGTTGCTCGAGAGCCTGAGGGTTGGCAAATCAGCTGAATTTCACATATATGACGGCTATGATGAAGCGCACCTGAAGATGAGCGGCCCGTCTGGCTCTGAAGGCTCGCTGGACATCTCTAGCACGGTTAGGAGGAAGGTTGTCGTTGCGTTTGCGACCTCGTTTGGAGGACATTGGAGAGGCGAGTAACTGGGCGGCAAGAATGTTGGGCAGGTGAGATAGTGGAGGGATGCAACAACATATATAAAGGGGACCGCCAAAGGGAGAATCTGAGATCTCGATGAACACGATCGGTTCACAGGCTTGGGTCTGACCCTGACCCTGCCGCAAACCGGACTCTCCTACATGGTCGAGAGTCGAGACCAGTTGCTGGATGCCTCCTATATTGACAAAGCAAGCAAGAAGGGGGACTCTCTTTCAAGCCCCCTCCTCCGGCCAAAAGGTTTCAGAGAACCGACCGACCGACCGGCCTGGATGTTGGTGTCACTGTTGCGCCTCCTAAAATAAATAAAACCTGAATCTGGCCAATCTCGAGCTAACCGGCCGACTGCACAGGTTCTGCCTCGTTTTAGGCATACCTCCTGAGATTTATTGCGGAGCAGATAAACGATCATCGAAAAATAAAAAAGAGTATTATTCAGGCTCAGACATACCTCACGTGTTGGAAAACAAACTTGAGGCTCCGAACCAGGCTAACATTAACCTGCCCATGGATCGGTAATTGTACAGATCCATACGAGGTAAAGCAAAGTATGTGCAGCCCACGCCCTTGTATCCTGCGCAGAGCCGCGAACCTCCGTGACCAACAAAGACACGGACAACCCCCGAAAATACCAGCCCCCTTTGTTACCTAACCTCTCGCTGCCTCCTTGCGAGCGGCCTGTTTATCCTTGTCCCTCCTTGAGAACAGTTTATGACGGGGTGCTGCTTCGCGAGCCAGCCGCTTGTTCGCAGATTTGTTCTGTTCCACGTATGACATGTGCTGCGCTCCGCTGAGGGCGGTCAATGACCCAGTCGTCCTTTGAACGGCGGTAAATTTGGTAGGCCCAAAGTCCTTTGATGTGACCGTTCCCGCCAAGTCCCCTTCTCCTGCGCGAATGTCCGAGCCTAGGTCCGCCTCGCTTTCGTTGGCTAGCAACACCGAAGAGAGAAGCTCAATCTGCTCGTCGCGCGACTTGTATACTAGTTCAGGAAGCTCCTGCAAGCCATCGAGATGGGTTATGACTTTAAATGCGTAACCTTGATCAATCAAAAATTGTTGGCGCTTCGTGCTGTAAAACATTTCTTGCGTATCCTTGGAAACAAGCGAATAAAAAAAGGCATTGAAACCTTCATCATTACGCCTCTTGGCGCGCAAGATGCGACCTAGATTGGAAAATATCAGTGCACGAAGAACGGACATCACATCGAAGACTCCTCACCTAGCCGCTGCGCCTCTTGACGGCGGGAACCAAAGTGTGATGATATTTGGATGAGGCATGTGGCTTCGGGAAGGTCAATGGATGTATCCCCAACCTATCACAGATTTGAGGGAACTTGACACAAGCTGCAAGGAAGCGGTTCACCTTAGAGAGGAAAATTGTGTTGACCCTTGGGTCGTGTTGGAATCTCGAAAGAATCCTCATTCGCTCCACTTGTCCTACGGCCCCGTGGATGAACAACTTGTTTAGCTTCTTTGCGTAAGCCTGCACGTAGGGGGTAAGGAGCTTTCCGAGGGCGGAGTGGAATGTCTTACCTCGAGTGCAAACACGTTGTCGGAGAAAACAATAATCTTGTCGCCACGGTCTTCATGGTACTTTATCAGGAACTGACATGCCTGGAACTTATTCGGATTCATGCAGTAGAGCAACATGCGCTTGCGGGACTGCTCCCTTAAATATTCGCGGTAAAATTCGGGGGTCATTGGACACCAAACCTCCGCACACTAGAGGCACCAGGCAATTGTTAGAATCGGACCGTCTGCAAATACCATGAGGTTGGGCTTATCACCACTGACCTGCACATTCGCGATATGACCTTTTGCGGCCAAGTCCCTAATCGAGGTATTTGGATGAGTAACCCCTCGCCCATGAGAAGTGGGTACTCACATCCAGTTGGCTTCGTAAAGTTTGGGTCCGATCATGTAGTTCAAATCGGCAATCTTATCGTCCTCACGTACGAGGGTTGCTAGTAACCAGGATTAACGAGAGCATCACATGGTGCACATCCCCCACTCACCGGTAAGGCCTAGCTTTGAATGCGCTTTAATCGTGGTAACAACACGCCGAAACATAGCAGCAGGTACGACGTGGACCTCGTCGAGAAGGATGAAACCCCATTCCCTGGAAGTCAAGAACTCCATCATCTTCTTCGACTCATGGGATCGATTATGCGTGTTGGCTACCATCGAATACGTCGATACAACAATGCCACTGTCACCGGCGAACTTTTGTGCTGGGCGTCAGCTTGGGAACAAGGCGGCAGAACGAACTGACCTTTTCTTTCTGATCTGCCGTAAACACAGCGCATTGACGGTCCGTTATATTCGACCATTGCATAAACTGCTGTCTCCATTGCATAACAGAGACCCTGGTGGAAGAAGTTCGATACCGTGACTCTCGAGGGAGGTGAGAAGCTCACGAAGAGGTACAAAGGACCAAGCATGACTTCTTGATAGTACATGCTGCGGTAATGCCGACAAGAGTCTTCCCAGCTCCGCAAGGCAGAACAATGATCCCAGATCGAGCACGTCCATTCCCAAACATTTTGCTAAGACTGGTCTCTTGATAGGGCCGGATGATGGTAGCAGGTTTAAGGTCAATATCGAGGTTAGCATTGACCGTATCATTGCGGAAGTCATATTCCTCAAGCATCGGATATTCAAGCTCGTTGCAACGTTTCTTGACATCCTGCGAGATTTTCTCGTCAATGAAAACAACGGAAATAAGGCCGTGACATTCACATCGATCATGGCATCATTGATTTCGAAGGAGTGAACGTTCTCGTCATCTTCGTCGGCTTCATCTATGGCAATATCCGTCGGTAATAGATTCGATAATTGTGAAGTCAATGTACAGACCGTTGTCCACTCCCACCACGGATGTAAATATATCCGAATCTTTTGATGCCCCGTTGGAAGGGGCCCCATTCCCCGCTTGCTGATCTTCTTTCCCCTTGTCGACACTCGAGCCAGGTATGACCAGGTTACCCTTGACAGGTGCTTTGCTGGTGGTAAAGGTCGATCCCATAATACTGTTATCGGTCTGCGGGGTGACGATGCGGGCATCTCGAATCAATCGATCTTTCAGCAGGTACTGTAGGGTTTCAGGATGGCTAGATTCGATGAAATAACGGTTGTGTTTGAGGACGAGTTTGACTTTGCCGTAGCTCAGCGTTCGCTCTCGTATGAATTTGACGATACTCTCTGGTACGGGAACCTGGTGATACAGACGGTCAAGCAACGTGACAAGAGAGTGGCACGGCTACCTCAGACCTTGGACAACCTGTTGAGGACCTTGGGTTTGCACGTTAGTAGACTCGATCAGTCGAATGACGGATAGTGACGGACTTCAATTATATCTTCGGTTTGCAGGCCAACGGAGACGGCAGCGTAAAGTGAATATGAAGTGAGTTTGTATTCATGTATAAAGGCCGGTCTATGTTACGTTCATTGCTGCTGCGTAGCTACTTATGTATAAAAGATACATACCTGCTGACAGGTTCACTGATGGCAGTAAGGAAATCTTGCGCCTGTTCAGCTATGGGAGAAAAGGCTTCCAGAATGATATGTCCATCGTCTGGACTTATCCAAAGCGGGCGAGAGGCATGATCGGGTTTGAGATTCAGAAAAGAGAAGTCTTGTGAGCCGAACATATGAGAAATGAGGTAGGCCTGTTGACTTCGGTGTGAGGCCATTGTTCCGTCTTGTTCAGTGCGCTTTCTCTCAGCGAGTTTGCGAGTAAGGGCACTAAAGTTTATTGTAGCAGATCGAGGAACGAGACTGTTGTATTCCGGAGGAGACGGGGGGATAGCGTCCTCTTCATTGTCCACGTCCAAGTAAGAGTCATCCTGGAGCTGCGAACTCCGAGCGCGCTTTACAGAGGAAGGTCCAGGTTCTGTTGTGAAAAGTGAGCATGCTTGAGGTCAACGACCTTGATGGGCCGACCTTGTGCGCTGCGCTTGCCCAGCATGGTGGTGGTGGTGGTGGTTGGAGAAGAGGTTTCAAGGCAAAAGGTGAGCGGAATGAGTCCAAATGACGAGTCAGCACAAGCGGAGTCTGAAAAGTCATGACAATGCGTCGGGCTCTCACGCGCTCTTTACTCTCTACCACCACCACGACGAGCAGCCTCTGCATCACCATCGATTCTCGCAATGTGGAAGCCAGCTACACGTCAGATCACAGGAACTAATGATGGTCCGCCAAATTGCTGTCTGAATGTTCGCTACTTTTTGTTGATAAAATTTTTCAGTTCCACTTGGCCAGAGGCGTCGCTTTGGCCCCGCTCCAGTCGAGGAGACTGCTCCTCCACAGCTTGCTCAACCCTCCCCATCGGCGTATCCTCGACCCCAGCAACAGGATAATAGTCCTGGAAAGCGCGGTCGCGAAGAATCGCCTTCTTCTGGTGATCCGAAAGGTAAGCATGATTGTCAAGCTCACATAATCTCCTTCTCGGGTCGTATTTCTGGTCGCTGTATTTGTGCAGCAGCTGTAAGCGAAGGTCTACAAAGGCATATGCTCTCAATCGAATCCTGACCACTTAAACTGACCCTACTAACTGTCTTTACTAACTTCCGAATGAACCGTCTACCCTTAGTTGATCCAAACGCCCCCCGTAAGCGTCGCAGCCGCTGGGGTGAAGCCAAAACAGAGATTCCTGGTCTTCCTACCGCCATCTCTGCCGCTGGTGTCTCTCAGGCTCAACTTGATAACTATGCCATCCACCTTAGGCTTGAAGAAATCAACCGTAAATTAAGGATGAACGACTTTATTCCCCCCGAGCGCGAACGGTATGTTGCCAGTTCCGCGTGCATACAGTCACATTTACTTATACCGGTGTTCCAGATCTCCTTCCCCTCCCCCAACATATGACGCCCATGGTCGTCGTACCAATACCCGGGAAGTTCGCTACCGCAAAAAACTTGAAGACGAGCGCATTCGTCTCGTCGATCGAGCTATGAAGAATGATCCCAACTTTCGTCCTCCCGTCGAATACCATCAACAAAAGCGCTCGCAGCGACCCTCGGACAAGGTTTATATCCCAGTCAAGGAATTCCCTGAGATCAATTTCTTTGGTCTCCTCGTCGGACCTCGTGGCAACAGCTTGAAGAAAATGGAGAGGGAGAGTGGCGCCAAAATCAGCATTCGAGGAAAAGGGAGCGTCAAGGAGGGAAAGGCAAGGCCTGATCAGTATGCTGATGATGCGGAAGAAGATCTTCATTGCTTGGTCATTGCCGAGTCAGACGACAAAGTCGCTGCTTGCGTGAAAATGATCAACAGGGTCATTGAGACTGTGAGCCTTGTTGAGCTCATTTTACTCGTGACTGTGTGCTCAATTCTATATCTTTAGGCAGCTTCAACGCCGGAAGGGCAGAACGACCATAAACGCAATCAATTGCGAGAACTCGCCGCTCTCAACGGTACCCTTCGCGATGATGAAAACCAAATATGCCAGAACTGTGGAGGCGTCGGTCATCGTAAATATGACTGTCCAGAGCAACGCAACTTCACTGCAAACATCATCTGTCGAGTTTGTGGTAGCGCCGGCCATATGGCGCGCGATTGTACGGTCAACAAAGATGCCAACCCTGCTGCTGCTGCTATGGGCGGTTCTCCTAGCCAAGCAATGACGATGAACCGTGGTGGCTTCGACTCGGAGTATGCTAGTCTCATGGCGGAGCTCGGGGAGGGAGGGAAGAACGCTGGGGCGGATGCCAACAAAGCTCATTGGGCAGGTCCTAGCACCGGTCACGATATAACTGCAGGCGGTTCTAACATCCCGCCCTGGCGTCGACCTGAAGTCTGGCAGACCCCCGCTCCCAATCCTCCTCAGCAAGGCTATCGACCTCCTCAAGCAGGCTATGGCGGGTACAGCGGGTATGGTGCTCAGTCATGGGGAGGCGCAGGATATACCGCTTCCGGATACGGCTCGGGCCAGGACTACTCATCTAACTATGCGTCTTACTATCAAGGCCAATATGCCCAACAGCAAGCCAGCTAATCATCCACCAGGACTCACTTCTAACTTAACTCGATCCCTCACCTTCACATAGCTCCAGATTTCACGTTCCCCTCGTATCACAGCGCTTCCTTCAACCTCGCGTCCTGCCATTGTGCAAGATATAGGTATTCGACTCTCCGGGTTATACGGCATTCATCGTTTCATGAGCCTACTCACCGCTGACTAGTATTACAGACAGCACGTCTTTTCATGTTAACATTAATAATACAACGTTGTCCGTTAGAACCTATTTGTGTGACATTCTAAGTTGGAACAGCCCTAGCTTCCCCGGAAGAAAGCTTGTGTTTCTTCTTGGCTTTCTTACTCCCCTCTGCCTTTCGTTTGAGTGATGGCGCGGGCTTCTTGACGAAGCAAGACACGAAGAACCCATTTGTTTGATCTTCGCCGGGTGAACATCGTAGTAGTGCATCTGCGTGATCTGGAATGCGACATCAAGCTTGAAGTGAGAACCGGGATGCGAGATGAAGACAACCGCTCCCACCTGGTTCATCAAGTTCTTCCGGAATCCCTCTTCGAGGCCAGCTGGGTATAACTTCATCCCGAGGCGCAAGGTGAAAGTGACCGTTGATGGCTTCCTCCGACTTGAGTGCCTCACGGACAACGTGCTCATTCTCAATGGCATGAATGCTACAAGTGGAGTATACGATCTTCCGAACCTTTGGGACTTGGGTACGTATCAGCAACGTTTTGGGGGATGGCACAAAAAGAAAACGAACATTTCATGGCATGCTTGATCATCATGAGTTGAAACCCGGCTAGCTTGTGCAGACGATCGTTATTCTCAGTGTTGTCATTTTCGGAGTCTGGAAGTGGGAAGGAAGGGATATGAGCATATGAAGGATGTGAGGAGAAGGAGGGTGGTGCCAAAGGCTTAAAGTTGATCACCTGTCTCGACCAGAAAGTCCATTCTATTCACGATACCGGAGCCACTACAAGAAGGATCTAGCAAGCTTCGCCAAAAAAGAGGGTGAGCACCCACCCTACCGTGGACGTTAGAGAAAAAAGAAACCCTCACATGTGGGTGACATTGTTGAATTGGGGGTCCGATGGGTTTACCTTGAGAAAGTCTTCATTGACAGGTTGCACGTTCTGACATTTGGCGTTGGTTAGCATGGTCTTGAGTGTATTAAACCGCCGACGGTCCCTTTCGAACGCAAGGATCTAAGACATCGGGAGGAGAGGGGCGCGAGGCGGGGAAGCAAACAATAAGAAAGAAGGTTAGAAAAAGGCACAAGGGTTTATGAACAAACGCAACACCCTACTGTTCCTTTTCCACTCATAAGAGCGGACAGATAGGATGTCTTATTTCCAGGAGCTGCTGTGGCGTCGATGACAGTCGCGCCCTCGGAGAAAGGAGGGTCCAAAACAAGAGCAGGAAAGCATGAGGCTTTGTCTTGCAGGATGATCTTTCCAGATAGGTATGCTTCGTCTTCGTGGAATAGGGTTCGGGGTGGAAATTGCAGTAGGTGCGGCACGTGTAGATCCTTTGAGAAACTAGTTCTGCGGGAGGAGAAAAGAGTCTGAGTAATATCGCGGAGGAGCGGAAGAAATAAAACGCAACTCAGACGACCAAGGATCTGACAAAACATATCTTCGGGTTACGAAGTAATCGACGGCCTGTTGGACGGTCCAGAGTAACGTGTTGACTCGTACATAACGAGGGATTTTCTCTGGCAAATGGAGTGGAGTTTAGTGGTTATGCTCGAGGTAGCTGAGTTCCAGGAGGTAGCGCGGACCTGCACGCGAATCTCCAATAATGGCTAAGCCTTTGATATCCTTGACGCCACGTTTTATTTTAATCTTCTGGAGTTCTGCATTGAGGCGGGTTTTGTGCCGCAAAATTGCCTGTTTTATGGGACCATCCCCTGCTTGGATGCCATTGGCTAGGAAAAGGTCGTGAACGAGAAGCAAGGCGAGATTAGGCGACTTGATCTTCTTGGACTCTTCTTTGAGCAGTTTCGCATGCGAAATGGCTTCCATGAGCACCGGTTTGACTGGGGTCGAATGGGGTTTAAGTGGTACATGGCAAAGATGGTGCGGCGATTCTCACATTTCAGAGTTTCGATGACAAGGGCAGCCGTTCGCTTCCTATCCTTGGATGGAACGGTACTTAACAGGCCCTGTATTGATCCCTTCTTAGCATCGAGCGAGTCGAGCACCTTCGTTGCTTCTAGGTAAAAGTTCATAAAGATGAAATTTTCTAGAGTACGTATACGAGACAGTATTTCAGTGTCTAATTCCACCAAGAGCACTGGAGGATACAAGTACATTGGAGATATGGAAAGTCCCTCCCGTCAATAAAGTCGGTACAAGATGTACGATCTGCAAATGAAAGACGAGTCAGTCAAGGGTACGGATGAAGAGCAGAGGCAACGGTCAGAAGTGTAGAAGTTGTCATCAAGCAAAAGTCTGACAATGTAGATAAGATAAAAGCAGCATCATAGGAGGACGCATAGGTCAAAGGAGAAGGCAGTCAGACTGACCTTCGGACTTGGGCGTGGCTGACGATGGAAGGTTGGAACAAGAAGGAACGAAAATGTCGGCGTCTATAAGAAAAAGGTAGATTTTCAAACTCCGATTAGCAAGTGATCGAGACGCGTGCAGGCGTTCTGCTTTGCGCTCAAGCCACTACCGACGACAGTAAGCCGGCCAACCTTTGCCTCCAACTCATCTGTCTGCTCACTGAAACCAACAGTGGCAATGGAGACCGAACTATACGACTTGCTCGGTGTCTCCCCAGACGCTACTGATGGTGCGTGCTTTCCTGCTCGACGCGACTGCCACCTACGTGACTCACGTTTTGGCTCATAAACACAGCCGACATCAAGAAGGCATACCGAAAAAAGGTACTTGACTCCATGCTTTACCAGGAAAACCATCACTGAGCTTGCTGCAGGCAAAGGAACACCACCCTGTACGTTTTTGGACAAGTAGCCCTAGCTTGGATTGACCTGACTGATCCCTGTTATTTGCGTCTTCGATCAGGACAAGGTTAGCTTCTTGCTTTTCATGTACACTCGCTTTGTCTTGACCTCACAAACAGAACATCAATGATCCTCAAGCAGGCGAAAAGTTTCAAGAGATGGCAGCTGCGTATGCACAGTTTCCCTCTCGTTATTCACAACATGTCACACGCATCACAGCTACGAAATCCTGAGCAATCCCGAGACTAGAGAGGTCTATGACATGCATGGCATGGCTGGCTTAGAGGGCTCGGGAGGGCCGGGAGGTATGAACGAGGCAGATCTCTTCTCAGCTTTCTTCGGCCCTGGCATGTTTGGTTTTGGTCCTTCGCGAAGGAAGCCAGAGTCCATCGTTCATTACGACGCAACCCTTGAAGATCTCTACAATGGAAAGTCTGTCAAGTTGAATATGGAGAAGGAGATTGTGTGTGGCCTTTGCAAAGGGTATTAGTACATCTCCGTTCCCCGTCCTTTCGAACCTCGCTCACATTAGGCTTTTATCAGATCAGGTGCTCGAGGTAGCGCCAAACCTAAACCATGTTCAACATGTGAAGGAAAAGGCTGGACGTTCATTCAAACACAGGTAGGAACCGATTCATCCTGTGGACTAGGCCCTCGATTGAACATGTCACGCAGGTCGCACCTTCAGTACTAGGCACTTCCCGAGCACCATGTCACAATTGCGATGGAACTGGCTCTAAGCTACGAGAAAAGGACAGGTACTGTGTCCGTTATCTTCCCCGTTACTCAACACTGAGTCCGAGTGTAGATGCAAGAAATGCAAAGGCAAAAAGACTATATCCGAGAAGACACGGCAAGAGGTGTTCATCGAGAAGGGCATGGAAGACAAGCGAAGGATCGTGCTAGCAGGTGCTGGTGATCAAAAGGCATGTTTTACGAAGGGCTACGAAGTTCTTTCTCTCATCCTCGTCCTCCCCTTTTTATAGCCTGGCGAACCCCCAGAGGATGTCGTCTTTGTGCTACGTGTGGCTCACCATGATAGCTTCGAGCGATCTGGAGATGATCTTCTTACTCACGTTACCATCACTTTGTCCGAAGCCTTGTTAGGGTTCTCAAGGATACTCCTCAAACACCTTGATGGTCGTGGCGTGCACCTTTCCAGCCCTCCCGGAAAAATCCTCAAAGATCAGGACACAATTATACTTCGGGGTGAAGGAATGCCTAAGTACAAGCATCCAGAGCAAAAGGGTGATCTCTACGTTGTATTCAACGTCGAAATGCCCGACGAACAATGGATGCGATCGATCGACAAGCAGGTACTGTTCTCAGATTCACACCTTCACCTTTTCGCCGTTGTTTCTAAACTTGACCATGTACCCTCTAGGCTCTTGAGAAGTTGCTTCCTCCCAAAAAGCCGGATCTCGAACCACGGCCTGCAGTGGTTGACGAAGCAGTATTTGAGGAGAGCGATATTGTGGATGTGCGTTCAAGGTCTTTTCCGGCTGGCGACTTCTTTGACCAGGGCTTTGCATCACAGTTCGGAGGTGATGATGAAGACAACTGGACTGATGACGAAGAAGACGAAGAAGGCCATGACTTTCATCATGGTGGACATGAACCTGAATGTCGACCACAGTGATCTGCTTTACTTGCTTTCCATCGCTGTCCTTTTTTCCCTGCCATTCCCTGCTTATTGCGCTCTTTCTTTTGTTTTCCAACCGGACCCCCACCCCTTCTCCCTTGCAATCCTTTCTTGTTTACGATCCTTGACGACGTACATATGATATTGTAAATGCTGCTGCTAATTGTTAGACAAAGTTATAATATACACCCAGCTTACCAACTATACGGATGACGTCAGTCCAAGCAGCTTGGCCGACGCCTGGCCGACGCCAACAAGTTCGAACTTCAACTTGTCTGGTAGTTACACTTGTTCGTCGTCGTCGTCGTCCATGATATGTGGCTCCCTACGCTCACCGCCCTCGCCGTTCTACTGCTAGCCACCATGGTTCAGTCAGCAAAAGTCCTAATATACTCTGCTACGGCCGGCTTCCGACACGATTCCATACCAACCGCCATTGAAGCACTCAAAAGTAGAGGACACACCATCAATGTCGATTTCGACGACACCGAAGACCGTACTCGCTTTACGGATACCGTACTAGACCAGTATGACGCTATAGTCTTTTTGAGCACAACTGGTGAAGGCGAGTTCCCATACGATGCACGACCCTGCTATAACGTGAACTCATATTCCCATCTAGTCCTTGATGACGCTGGCAAGCAAGCGCTGCAAAGATACCTCGACGCTGGAGGAAACTTCGCAGGAATACACTCAGCTTCAGATTCACTTGTCAACACCACGTTCTACGGCCAAGAGCTTGGTGAGGTCATGCCCAGTGTCTTGTCTGGCGTATGGGGTCACTGATACTTAGGTTATCGCAGGTGCCTACTTCGACTATCACGCCGATCTTCAAAATGCGGTAGGTCGCTGATCAACCTCGTCTTCCTATCTTTGAGCTTATATGACAGACCGTCAACGTCATCGGTCCCGCTCATCCCGCCACAAGCGGCTTGCCTCGTCGGTGGCAGCTGCACGATGAGTGGTATGAGTTACATCTCCTTCAACTTGTCCATCGTGATTGAACCCCTTCTCACCGCGTGATGCGCGTAGGTACAACTTCAAGGCAGATCCACGAGACCTTGGCGCGAAGCCCTCACCCAACAGGTCGGTAAATTGAGCCTTTCTCTCTCTACCTCCCCGTTCAATGGTCGCCCGATTCATCCTACCTTAGCATGGTTCCAGGAACGCGGAGCAGGCGTATCTCCTGGCGGCCTGGCAGGTCGTAGTTTTTACACTAGTCTCGGCCATACAATAGAGACATGGCAGGTATGTCAAGCTTGTGTGGCCAAAGTCACCGTTACTTTACTCTTCCAGAACTCACTTTCGCGTCCGACTTTCTACACAGGATGATGTGTTCCTTGGACACGTTCTAGGCGGCATCTCCTGGGTTATACAATCCGGAACGACTAGAGCATCCAATGGAAGTGCTGTCATCGGGAATGCTATATCGACGTCTACAACCGGTAGTGCCCCAACTCTCGCAAACCCCACGCAGAACACCCAGGCCACACAATCATCACAGTCACAGTAAGTTTGGTTTATCCCGAGTTCGCCATGTCGCTCACGCAGCCTTAACATCTTCCAGAAACACCGCACCGTCAAACAAGCTAGTGTCCGGTGGTCTTGCAGCGCTCATGTTCATCAGCATCTTCGTATCACTGATTGTGTAGCTTCGCCGTCGATGTACATAGGTGGAAGTTTGTAGGGCCTCAGCATGTGGACACTACCAAGAGGCTACAGATTCGCCGGAGAGTCTTGGTTCTATATATTGATTGACACAGAACCATCGAGAAGCGAGCAAACAAATGAGTATTAATATACGCAGCGTTGAGTACCTACAGAACCTTGACGATAGCAATCTGAAGAGAACAATTTTGGATCTAGGATAGCGAGTAACCAGATGGGAAGTAGTTCCTTAAACCAATTTTTTCTCCGTCCCTCTTGCTGACGGCCACATTCTGATGTGAATGTCCAATGCGCGAGCACACCTTACTTGCGACCTTTACGCCTCTTGCCCTCGGTACCACTGAGCTCAGCGCCACTAAGTTCATCTCCACTCGTACCGCTCGTCAGGCCAGTATCCTTCTTAGACTTTCCCTTCTTGAGATGATGCACCGGGATCCATTCTTCTGAGTAACCCCCAGCACCGGTGGCGGTGACGGTTCCTGTTGGTGCACTTACGGAAGAAACAGTAGGCTTTGTGCGACTCTTTTTGGGTTGAGGGACAAACGAAAGATACGCGAAGTAGGCGAGTCCACCAAAGAGACCGAACACGATGAGGTAAGTGGATAAACTACAAGGAACAGATTCAATTGATGGCAACTCTTTGATGTGGAGGGATTGGACCTACAGTTTGAGATCGAAGATTGAGCCTTCGGGTTCAACAATTGTCACGATGGAATCATAAGCGTTGACAATATATTTTTCGTCCTGTGTGCAGCGGTATCAAATAAGGATGTGTTCACAAGTAGGTTTGGGGTTCGGCGTACGTCAGCTTGATGCTCCAACCAAACACGCAAACGGAGGTCTCCAGGCTATTGGTAAGACAAGTCCAGTTATATCAACGCGCGTCTTTGAGAGTTTATGCTGAGCATACCTTAAACCTATGTCCGGGGGAATGAGTAAAAGTTCGGAAAGGGATGAAACATGTGATGAAGACACGTACTCGCTGTGGAAAGTGAACGGCAAACTGATTTTGACACCTTGAATCAAGGGGATTCCGTATTTGAGAGCGGTGATCTAGTAGGCATGGTAGGTGAGGACGTTGCAAGTGCTCACATGAGCAGAAGCCCTACGTTTTTGACGAGTTTGTCTGACTCCGGGTGGTGGAACGAGCCCGCGACTGTCAAAACGGTAACGTTCCGAGTAGACTTGTTTTCTACGGCAAGAAGTAGCTGGTTCTTTTCTCCATTGACGACATCTGGTAAGGTTTTTTGGGACCACGAATGAGTCAGACGACTGCGCCAGGTGAGCAAATGGGTGGATACGTACGACCGAATGGGTTAGCTTCAGCAAAGGAGGTTTGAACCGAAACATCCGGTTCTGCGTGTTCGGCCTGATCGTCTAAATGGTGCTTGATCAGTCATGGCCATTTTGTGTATGATCGGGTCAGCGTAGAAGACGGACTTGCGAAGACGGAATGTGAGCATGCAAGAAGCGAGAAAGCCCCAAGAAGTAGTTGACCGAGACGCATTGTTCCTTATGCAGAAGACCGTGGTAGCACCAGGAGAAAAAAACGAAAGGGAAGGGAAAATGAGAAGTGGTAGAGTAAAGGAGGAGGAGGACAAGAGGTTTGATGCCACGTATTTCCCAGAGCAACGCGAAATCCATATAGACATAGGAGGCAGGGGCTACGACAGAGTAAATTACATCTTTTTTTTTCTACTTTTTCGCATTTTTCAACAGCTCTCGTGCTATCTCATCATCATCACCAGATCTATCAGGCAGCCAGAATCCCTGAGGGTGCAATTAAGCGGGCGAAATACACGGAGAAAGGGGGCTTACTAGTTCAGCACCCGCTGTGCACATCATTGCAACTCGAGGATTAAACCTAACACATCGCGACGGACCAGGATGTCCATCTAGGACGACCATGGGCCTCAACGGCTCTCGGCGGACTTTGTGGTCGACGGGGCCCTCTATGACTGGCAAATTCTGGGCATCCCAAATATACACCTTTCCATCAAGACTCCCGCTTATGACAAACTTGCTATCGGGGGTCCAACACACTTCTTCACCGCTGATGCCTTTGATCGGTTCTATAGTCGTTTGCGTACCCAATTTGCGCCTCTCCAGGCCGTGGTGCCCAACTAACTTGGCCAATAAATGCCCGTCGTACGCGTCGACAATATAATGGGCATCACCCGAGCACCCGATTAGTAAGTACTTCCCGTTAGACGAGAAAGCCATGGATGTCATATATATGGGTCGCGGCGGGTAGGAAATGAGCGCCAAGGACGGGTCTTCAAGAGTGATGACGCTAAAAGGGGCCTTGTCAAAGTTTGCTTGGTCGTACAGGAGAATCCGAGAGTAATGGTTGACAGCGACGGCAAAGACAAGACCAGAAGAGTCGTATGCGACGATAGGAGTGGACGGCAGAGTGAGAAGACCGCGACATGTTGGAGTTCGAAGATCCCAAAGTCGGACGGTCTTGTCCACGGATGCTGACATGAACCCGTCGTCTACGGGAGACATTTCCAGCGAGACCACTCTTCCCTTATGACCCTTAAAGTATTGGAGATACTTGTTGTCGTGCAAAGAATGGTAGCGAACTGTGTCGTCCTCCTTAGTAGAAGCATGTATGATCGACGAGCTCTTGTGCGTGAACCGTGGCAGATCAACTCCGTATTTCTTGGAATGAAGAGTTTTTGAATGTCTAACGAAAAATGATGAGAAAGACGCATAAATCGCGTGTTGAAAGAGCCCAGTGGGGAACTTGCTTGCCAGATTTGCAGCTGTACAGACGGAAAGTCTCATCCTCTGCGGCCGTTAGGAGGAGCTCGCCTCTATCATCGAAGCTGATTCCAGTTATGTGCTTTGGTCCTGCACTTGGTGCTCTGGCCCCGGGAGATGGAGGGGGCGTGGCTTCAATAGCACCTTTGATGATTTTGGCAGGTTTGAACTTGCCCTACGTGAAATATCTTAGATTTTACGCGGTCCACAAGTATGAGTAGAGCACACACCATCAACGTATTTGTGAGCACGACCGTCGAGGGCTGCGACGAGCTCGCGGCATTTTGGGGTGGCTGGGATTGTTGAGCAGCCGCAGGAGCAGATGGAGGCATTGGACGGTGGATCGGACTTTAAATTTTTCCTCTTTCCAACCTCTTCAATCATGGCCGAGGCGGGCGACGAATCTGCGAAACTTTGGAAAGTCAACCGCACCATCCACGAACTCGTCAAGGACAGAGTCAGCACAATACCTCTTCACCTTCAACAACAACCACTCACGCACCCACTCTTTTCCAGGGCTTCCTGGTTTCAGATGATGAAATTCAAATGGATCTGGCTACATTCCGTGGTGTATACGCTCCCCATGGATCCATAGAGTGAGCTGCACATTGACTGGACCTTTCCTCTAAAAAAGAAACATAATAATAACCACTTAGATGATCATTCAGCCGAAATCAACTCAATTTCTTCACAAACTCAAGGAATAATCCAAACGATCAGATCTTCGTCTTCTTCACCGAAGAAAAAAGTGTCGGTGTCAAAACTATGCGCAAGTGCGTAACTGAGTTCCTCATGTCTGTTTGTCACACTGAAGTGTATCCAGACTCCTCGGAATTCTGGAGGAAAAGAGCATCCAAAGAGGCATTATCGTCTTTCCCGGAAACATGACTCCCTCAGCTCGCAAGGTATGTGTCATACATACTATGTACCCACCTCTGGAGCCGTTCGGTTCGATGTCACTCGTTTCTAGGTCATCGTAGCCATGGCTGCCCAGTACAGACTGGAAGAATTCTCCGAAGCTGATCTCCTCGTCAATATTACACACCATACCCTCGTCCCCCGACACGACGTCTTGACTCCGGAAGAAAAGAAGGTTCTTCTAGAAAAATAGTACGTACACTCGTATCTCCTCTCAATGCTCTCAGCCTATTCCCTCACTCACGTCTGCGCGATAAACTTACATTACATTACGTTCCTCTAGTCGTCTCAAGGAAACCCAACTTCCGCGGATACAAATGGCCGACCCAGTTGCACGATATTACGGCCTTAAACGTGGCCAGGTTGTCAAAATCACTAGACCTAGTGAAACGAGCGGTCGATATGCCAGCTATCGCATCTGTTTCTAAGCTTGCACGTCGTCTACATTCTTCGCCTTCCGTTTTTCATATCTGTCTCTCAACTGTATCTTGCTACTACTTTATTTCACAACCAGCCAACTACCCGTGCGATCCATGGCTTTCAGCTGTCATCTTTCTCCATCAGTCCACAACTCGAGTGAGGTATCCAACCAACCCGGAAGCCCCGTTCATGAAGACCTTCCTCTCCTTCGGTCTTGAGCTCGACGCGACTCCTCGCACCAAGATTGCTAATCACCGGGGTTGTTTGCCAGTCTCTGTCTTGTTCCACTTCTCCACCACCGCCTTGATCGCCTTTCCCTCATCCTGGCCCATATGTCCCTCTCCACGGGGATTAGGATGCTCGATGAACACTTACTGTCTGCAAGTGCTTATTGATCAAATGGGAACTGGGGTTTCCACCCTGTTACTCTTGTTCAACGGCCTTCACTTCCGCCGGCAATCTACTTAACTTCCTTGCAACGTACCAGCCGGCCATTTTATGTATGTATTCTTGGACGAAGCCCGTATGGTTCAAGCTCGGAATCATTTGGTATGGTCTTCTTATTCTCATTCGACCCGGGCCCTCGTGTTCTTCCCCCCACCTACTAAGTGGGTAGGTCAGCGTTATCTGTGAGATAACTAAGGGCTTTGTGGGCCATCTAAAGTTTTTTGCTTGATTACTTCTACCCCTCGGTAGGTCAACTAGAAGCGTCCTAGCTCTGAGCACAAACTACAAACTCCGAGTCTACGTCTACTCTAGCCTCAGATACGTTTCTCCTTTTGAATCGGCGGCTACCACGAGAACGTTATTCCAGGATCGCGAAGAGTTCTGACGCTGAAGAAGCAACCTCACAATGAATCAAGTGGAAGCAACTTGGAGATAACTGAGGTCTATAGTTGCAGTGGGCACATATTCCGAACCCGTTGGCGCCGCTATCGGGAATTCGACCGGAGCCCAATGCCACAATTGCGGACCGACATCGTCATCGTCAGACGCAGGCTTACGACTGATCTTTTGACAACCGAACCCGAATGTTTTGGAGAGCTGCACGATGTCGTCAGGTTCGACCTCCTGGCTACCACGAGAACAGTCGGCCCTCACAGCTACCGACCCCAAGATTGCTAAACATCTAAGCAAACATGTACCTTCTTCTAAATCACTGGGTATCTCTAGAAAAAACTCCATTGCACATGATGCACATTGTCCGCTGTGCAATGAGGTTCGGGTAACATGATGTACGACCTCGAGGCTGAGCACGCCTCTCCATGAGTGCTGAAACAAGCCCCCAGTAAGCCACCATGCCAACAATCCTTGACTAAAATGTAGACACGTTGCTTGCGAGCACGGCAAGTTAGGGAGGGGTTGCGCTCACCAGCACTAAATCGATCTAGGTTCGAGGTAACGAGGATCTGGACGCTGCTTGTCAAGGCCTGGTGGCTTCAGGGAGCCTGCGGCTCAAAGAGAGTCGATTTCGTTGTCCAAAGCCTAAACATGGGAAACGTGTATATCTACATAATTATAACATAAAACGGAGCCAAGTTGCGCTGCGTGCAGTTGCGTGAGAAGTGACGCCTAGTGACGTTCCTCTTTCTCTCCTTCCTCGTGGTCAACCAAGTCAAGACTTCGTATGTGCGATCCGCCATCCCCACAACCCCCGTTACTAACTATTGCTCATAGACAAGATATAGGGAGAGTTTATTATTATTAATGTAATGGAGAGGAAAGAGCCCAAGAGCCTCGGATCTGCCAGTGCTCCACGTCCCACAACATTCCAACCTCTGTTGGAAAACGTCTCATGTCATTTTCCCCCCACAAATCTCTTGAATCGAAGCTCAGTCTTTCTGATTTTTCTATCCCTCTGGTATCGGAGGGCTTCAGCATCGCCCGGGATGGCCAAACGGTGTCTAGCGCTCAGGCAGCTTGTGCGATTATTCTTAGCGTCAAGATGTCCATTCGAACGCTGTAAGGATTTACGATATGATACCCGCCGCGTCTTCGGAGGTTCATTATATCTAGTGCCGCGAATGGTTTCACTTTTGGTATGTCACTGATTGATCAACACCTCCTTTCTGCTCCCTTTCAAGGCTAAGTCCATTTGTTCCTAGGTCCTCAGGACCTTGTACCGAATTGCTCCGCCTCTGCTTAGTCGGACATGATCTCATCTCAATGCCGGAAATGAACACCCACAAAACTACTCGTGGCATCTAGCGAATCTTCAGATTTACTCGACTTTTTCTACGGGCTGACCCTCAATTGGGAATAAACAAATTTTTACGGGGACCGTTATACCATCCTATAAATGCACCTCCCTCGACGCCCAGTAAGAAACGCAACAGAACATCCCTGTTTCTCCTACCACACCTACCTCCCCTTCGACAACGCCAAAGATGTCTCTTCCTACCCACTTCGTTCTTCCAGACTTGCTTGCGATGTGTCCCTTGAAGGGCGACACGAACCCTCACTACAAGGAGGCCGCTGCAGAATCGGTCGCCTGGATTGACAGTTACAATGTCTTTACCGACAGGAAGCGTGCCTTCTTCGTTCAAGGCTGCAACGAACTTCTCGTCTCTCACACCTTCCCCTACGCGCCATTCGAACAATTCAGAACCTGCTGCGATCTTGTCAATCTCCTCTTCGTCATTGATGAAGTCAGCGATGACCAAAACGGGGTCGACGCTCGTGCTACTGGCCAAATCTTCTTGAACGCATTGGGAGATGCCGATTGGAATGATGGCTCCCTCCTGTCAAGGATAACTAAAGAGTAAGCTAGTAGTTCATTATCTTGTCTGCAAAGAACGGTACTCAAACCGTCCCCCCTTCCCTCTAGCTTCAGAAAACGCTACTTCCGCCTCGCCGGACCTCAGTCTTCGCGTCGCTTTTTGAAGCACTGCGAAGACTACATCAACGCTGTCTCTGTCGAAGCCGAACTCCGTGAGCGGGGTGAGGTTCTCGACATCGAACCCTTTACCACTCTTCGTCGCGAGAACAGCGCGATTAGATTGTGCTTTGGCCTATTCGAATACGCACTCGGCATCGATCTACCCGACGAAGTCTTCCAAAACCAGGCTTTCATGGACATGCATTTCGCCGCTGTCGATATGGTCAGCTGGAGCAACGTAAGTTCTACCTGCGATGTCCTACTTCCTTTGCCTTGCTCACCTGACCACCTTTTCGTCATCGTTTTCACAGGACGTCTACTCTTACAACATGGAGCAAGCTAAAGGCCACAGCGGCAACAACATCGTCACCGTGCTCCAAAAGTCCAAAGGCTACAACCTTCAAGAGGCCGTCGACTACGTCGGTATCTACTTCCAGCAATTAATGGACCGTTTCCTTGAAGCCAAGGACAGAATACCATCCTTCGGTCCTGACGTCGATTCTGGAATCGCCAGCTACGTACAAGCAGCTGGGCACTGGGCAAAAGGAAATCTCGAGTAAGTTCCCTTGAGCTTACACCGATCTGGTCTTGTGTGCTTAATTACAATCTTCCTTCCAGCTGGAGTTTCGAGACTCAACGTTACTTTGGGGCTGACCATCTGGACGTCTTCGCTACCAGAATAGTCAGACTGCGTCCCCGCGGCTCTCCCGAGGATTTTGAAGAAGACTGAACAAATTCACCGGTTCCTTTGAGGGACATACATTTTGGATACGTGCTCTCTTGACCCATGTGGTAAATAATTTATTTAGACCTTGGCCACCGCGGATGACTACATCCTTAAACTTCGTAACCTACAATTAATAATATGTAAACACTTGTCCCACTGTACCCATTACTATTTTGCCATACGTATTTCAAATGCTGCTTGCCTTGCATTCTGCATTCTTTGCGTCAGGTTACGGTATCCCTAGTAAATGGTTCGAGGTTGGAGAGATATCTTGAGCAACTCAAACAGGCGACAGTTTCGACCAAATTTGCAAATGCTGAGATAGGAAGTAAGTCGGTGCTTCGGGAAGGACTCCAGATCTAAGATCGTTCGTTCCTCATGTTCCGCTAAGTTAGGCCAGCCACATTGTGCGCACCCATTGTGATGGTTCCAAGTGATGAACAAGGTAAAATACAATACATAATATGGATATGGAGTAAAAATTCTAACGTACATACATCGCAACTATGATTCCAGCTTCAGAGTGATGTGAAACGCCTAGTAGGACGCTTCAAATCACACATACAACCAGCGTCCCAATCCATCAGCCCAGTCGGATAAATCGAGTGTCGTGGTTGACTTGAATTTATCTTGCAGATGCGATACATGCGAGCTGTCACCTTCGGAACTTGTGTTACGAGAGGACTCAAATGGTGTCTCCGGAGGAGTTAGCTGCCCAAGTGTTCCAGAAAGCTGCGCATATGGCGAAAGTACACCAAGGCCACTTCCACCAACAGAAGTGAGATAAGGTTCATATCCGTCCCGTTTCAATTCTTCGATGAGTTCCAGCAGAGCATCATCCCGGAAGTCTGAAAAAGAAGCCAGTGAAAAGATGTACGAGATGGGAATCGGGCGTAAGCTTACCGTCAGGTACGAGTGTTACAGCGCAGCCTCCTCCGCCGGCCCCAGTCAGCTTTGTACTGAGGTGATGAGCACCAGTCTTGGAGCGGATGGCTTCTAGCGCGGGATGAGATACACCTAGATTGACCAAGTGCGCGTGGTTTTCATCGATGAGACTCTACAAAATGTGTGAACACCCACGAACCCAAACCATATAAGTAGAGAGGCTTACTGAAAGAGCATTAAGAAGGGCCGCTCGAGAGAGCTCCGGATCTGCTAGTGCACGCCTACCCTCATCGCTGATAGCTTGAATTGCATCCAAGATGCCATTGACAACCTCGGGCTCCTAGATGGCACCCGTGAGCGGTGAGTAAGCAAGTTTCAGGTCTGTACCGTAAGCACTTACGTCAATTTTCTTTTGGCCGACTCCAGCAACAAGGCGCTTCGTATCACGGGGTACTTTGGAATTTGTGAGGAGGAACTTCAATGACTTGAACCTATGGGAAGATGTCAGCGACGGTGAAGGTATGCCCGAAATTTAACAGCCAAGCAAGCACATCATGATTCGATGCAAGCGAGGAAGCGCGCCCAAAGTCAGCAAGGTAAAGGTAAACTCACCCTTGAATGCCTTGCATGCCGGACGGCTTCCTAAATCCAGCACGGGTATAGGCTAATGCACCCCCGAAAACAGCAACGCTATTATCCACACCACTAGGATTGCCGTGCAAGACCTTCTCAGCAATGAAAGCCCATCGATTGACTTCCTCGGCAGTAGAGGGAGGGAGAGCCTTCCTGCCCTGGTGGGACACATGAACATGTCCAGGATCTGATGTAGAATCTCCAGCCTGGGTGCCTTTAGGTATCGGAGGTAAAGTTATACGGTCATGGACGAGAAGCAACGCCATGGCGGAACATGTGGAAAATGACGCAGACGACCCGAGTCCAGCCCCAACTGGGAGAGTCGCGCGTGCGGAAAAGTGAAGCGCGGGTCTGAAGAACAAGATTTTTCTGAGATCTGAACTGTATCTCTCAGGACCTCAGCCGGAGAAACGCCACATACCTGTCGGACGCTAGGATCATGTAAAGATACAAGAAGGCTAAACTTGCGGCTTGAGCAGATTTCTTATCTTCGAGGTAGTTCAAAGGCCCTTTCTGGATGGCTTCCAGAAGTGTTTGGTCCAGAGTATCTGGATGCTCTGCACCTGGTGCAATCGGTGTACAGGCATCCCAAGGAAGGGCGTCAATTTCCCATTCCGCATTGAAATCATCGATATCAATAAAATGGACTGAAATTTTGCAATCCTTCCGAGGTGTGGTTAGGCCGTAGCACCGGAGGTCAACGGAAGCAGCGATGGCAGTCTTTTTGAGGTATAAGAACTGTCATCAACTTTGAGGAAAAGCCTAATGCCGACGTACCACACCATGCACAACCGCGTGTTCGCCAAACAAGATAACTTTTCCGGGAGCGCTCACCAACCATTGTCTGTCACTTGCCACTTCACGCATCGCGAGTTTCTCTACAGCTCTGCTTATGGCACCTTCTTGACTGGGGGAAAGAAAAAAGGCAAAAAGTGAGCTAATGGAAGGCTCGGAGATATAAAAGACACACAGCAGGTTATCTTGGTGGAGATTTGCGCGAACAAATGAATTAAGATCAGGTGCAAGCGAAATAGCCCCAGCATCCACCAATGCACGCTCGAGATCATCCAGTAGATCAGACGGGTCCTCTATTCCGACACACAAACGAATGAGATCCTCTGGAAGACCTCGAGCAGCTCGCGTAGCAGGATCGATAGATGCGTGTCTACAAAAATGATAAGATGTTTATTACCGGGACTTGAAAAATGGCGGCGGGCTTACGACATGGCACAAGGCATGCTGATGAGACTGTTCACACACCCGAAACTGACACTGATGCCCCAGAGACGTGTAGCTCCAACAATGCGCTCGCTAAGTTCTTTATCACCCGTACGGAAACTGAGTACGGCGCCAGGTCCATCGGCGATACGGTCGTGAATGTCTTTCCCAGGGTGTGATTCGAGACCCGGGTAGTAAGTGGTGAAGCCCAACGAATGTAAATATTTAGCAACTAGCTGTGCCGTTGCTTGTTGTCTGTCCATACGAATGGCCAGGGTTTTGGTTCCTCTCAACAGGAGGAATGCGTCGAACGGTGTTAACGCGTTACCGACGGAATTAATCACAAATGCCATTTGCTGTCGGCAAAATGGGTCAATAGTCAGTCGACTGGGGGAGGCTGTGCGCACTGACCTTTGCCAAATCGGCTCTGTTGCAGGTTATAACACCTGCCATGAGGTCATGGTGTCCGCTCAGGTACTTCGTCGCGCTATCATAGACGATATCTGCGCCATGATCTAGTGGGCGCTGGAGGTATGGGCTCATCATAGTATTGTCGACAACCACGATAGCATTGGGCGCCTTTCCTTTGACTTCTTCGCTCAATTGTGCGAGGTCGGCGATTTTCAACAAAGGATTGGTGGGTGACTCCAACAGCACCATTGCCGTCTTTGAAGGATTGATGAAGGGACGAATGGAATGTGGGTCCGTGGTGTCTACGTGATGTACAGTGACGCCACCGTGTGTCTTGAGGTATGTGAGTAAACGATTCGTTCCACCGTACAGATCATCACCGGCGATGACTTCGTCCCCAGGTTTGAGTAGACGCAATATAATATCCAATGCAGCCATGCCAGACGACACGGCGAATGCATGCTCGGCTGAGGAAATCTTTGCGATGTGATGTTCTATGACGACGCGAGTTAGTGTTCGGCCGAAATTGATATGGATCTCAAACACGCACCCAAGTGACTTCTGGTTGGGTTCCCACTCCTGGAGTAATCGTACTCGCCGTTCATACCTTTGAAGGTAGATGTTTGGTAGATTGGGACAGAGCTACTGCCATACTGATCCTTTTGGCTGGGATTCTCAACAGTCGCGCAGAGAGTCGAGAATCTATACGGCTTTCTGGGTCGAAACGGTGACTCTGGCTCTGGGGTAGGCAGATCATGCAGGACGTGAGTGGTGTTAGGATCGATTCTGGGGGTCATTTTGAGAGCGATGGCAGCGACGAGGAGAGTATGTTAGATGGAAGCAGAGTAAAAAAGAGTAAATGGTGACATAGAAAGATTCTGTTTCCTAATGGCGTGCTCATCTCATGATCTCAACCCCTTACGTATATTTGGCGCCCGCTATCCTCTTGATCCCCGCAACATCAGATGGCCAAGAAGACAAGGGAACATCGTACGTCCCCTTGCTTTAGAGAAGCGCAAACTGGATGTTGACTATCGCGTTAGATGCACGACAAGCGGCTGTATTACCTGGTTTAGGTGCGGAGGTCATTGCAAAGCGCAAAAAACGCCATCTCGACGAGTTGGAGGCGAGTCCTTGAAGGCCGTCGTTGAAGATTCCACACCTTTGAGGCTGAACCCGACCACCTAGCGCTCCAATTACTCAGAGTCCACTTTCCTCAATGTGGATGGTGCAGACGGGGATACCGATGGCAATTCCAAGGGTCGCGCGAGACAAACTATCTCGGACAAACGGAACTTCGAACGACCAGGCCGAAAGAAAAAATCGACGATGAACGTCCGAACGGCCATCCTGTATCGAAAACCTTTTTCGCTTCTGCTAGATGAATCGGTATGTTTTCCGATGCTTTGTGGAATATGGGCCTGATGACCATCGAAGGGCCTTGCTGGGTGTCCTTCGTCGGTGCCCACCTATTTGACCGCTGCCACTCCTCCTCCTCGGTACCCACCTCGACTCCTTTGCTCCGTTTGTGGTTATTGGGGTCGGTACAAATGTAAACGCTGCGATATGCCATTCTGCGACCAAAACTGTGAAGGCGTCCATAACGAGACACGATGCGAACGCCGAGTCTTTTAGGAATCGCTCAGGCCACACCAGTTTTTCCAACGTCACGGAACTTGACCGCGTGTCAGTTGCAGCCCTTGCTGCAACGAGGACGGAAGCAAATGTACAGGTGTAGTTGGTTGGCGTAACCCTGTACATCCTGTTTCGGCGACTATAATTCAAGTTGCCACCGGTCTTGCTGCTACGGAGGCCTTTTTGTGTCTTCAATGGCCCAATATGTAACATATAGTACACATTATCGTTGTCGACTTGCTGTATGTCGTAGGTTGTCATATGGCACTCACCCTTTGATTGGTCGGTCGGCCGAACCCTAGCCGACATGTGACCTGGAGTTATGGATCGGGTCAGAGAACTTGGAGTTGGCAGACATTGAGTATGCAATTATAAACTTCAAAAAGAAAAAAAAAACATTGACCCTCTCTTCATCACCAACGTCCATCATCCCCACTATTACCCCACACTTCCTACCCCCTTCTTCCTCCTCCTCGCACCTCTGAATTAAAATGTGCCCACACACAAACGGAGACTCTGTCCCTGCCGAACGAAGTGAAATGGTCGCTGTCGAGACCAACGGCATCCACGTCAATGGAAAGCGAGGGACGAACGGCCCCAGTCGTCATGCTGCTCAGCTAGAACAACAACGGAACAACCCCTATGCACCCCGAGCTGCTGATTTCCTCAACAACATCTCAAATTTCAACATTATCGAAAGTACCCTAAGAGGTTCGTCGGGTCGTTATACATCACCTACACCCGCTGATCTCACGGTCGGTGTTTAGAGGGAGAGCAGTTTGCCAACGCATTCTTTGATACCAAGACCAAAATCGCGATCGCAAGGGCTCTGGATGCCTTCGGCGTTGAGTATATCGAACTCACATCGCCCGCAGCATCAGAGCAATCGCGCCTCGATTGCGAAGCCATATGCAAGCTTGGTCTCAAGGCCAAGATCTTGACCCACATCCGCTGCCATATGGATGACGCTAAGATCGCTGTAGAGACCGGTAAGTTTCTTAGCCCTGACTCTTCAGTTTGGAACGTGAATTTTGCTCAACGGTGCCTTACAGGGGTGGACGGTGTTGACGTCGTTATTGGAACGTCATCCTTCCTCAGGGAGTTCTCCCATGGAAAGGACATGACATACATCACCAAGACTGCTATCGAGGTCATCAACTTTGTCAAGTCCAAGGGAATTGAAGTCCGATTTTCAACCGAAGACTCCTTCCGATCAGACCTCGTCGATCTACTTTCAATATACCAGACTGTAGACAAGATCGGTGTCAACCGCGTTGGTATTGCTGACACCGTCGGATGCGCAAACCCTAGACAAGTTTACGAGTTGGTTAGAACGCTTCGTGGCGTAGTGGGCTGTGACATAGAAATTCATCTACACAACGATACTGGGATGGGTAAGGACCATCGTTTCCTATTCATACCTCTCATCATCTGACATTATCCTGTCCAGCCATTGCTAATGCATACACGGCTCTGGAAGCTGGTGCAACTCATATCGATACATGTACGTCATTGTTCCGTTCTCCATATGCATTCGCTTAACTCCCAACAGCTGTTCTTGGAATTGGCGAGCGTGTTGGAATCACCCCTCTTGGTGGTCTCGTCGCTTGTCTCTATGCCGCCAACCCGGAATACGTCAAGTCCAAGTACAACCTCTCAATGCTCCGTGAAATCGAAAATTTGGTTGCTGAAGCCGTAGAAGTCAACGTTCCGTTCATGAATCCTATCACGTATGTCGCCCGTATCATCGATTCTTCTTCCCATTAGCTCATAACATTCTTCATGTAGTGGTTACTGCGCGTTCACCCACAAGGCCGGTATCCACGCCAAGGCCATCCTCAACAACCCGAGTACCTACGAGATTCTTAAGCCGGAGGACTTTGGTCTCACGCGATACGTTTCTATCGGGTATGCCGTCTTGTGCATTTTCTGTCAAACCCTCTTGCTAATCACACGCTGTAGCCATCGCTTGACTGGCTGGAACGCTGTCAAGTCTCGTGTGGAACAACTCGGACTTACCCTTACTGATGAGGAGGTTCGTGAATCGACAAGCATTATCCTGATTTCCCTTATTAATTCCTTCTCCCTTTCATTCCCAATGCTCCGTAGATTAAGGACGCTACCGCAAAGATCAAGGAACTCGCTGATGTACGCACACAATCGATGGACGACGTTGATTCGCTCCTTCGTGTCTACCACTCTGGCATCCAATCGGGAGAACTGGCTGTAGGTCAGAAGGAAGCGCTTGATCGATTATTGAGAAAGCATCGCGAACAAGCGCATGGAAGAGAAGAAACATCCGTCGAGCGCTCCGATGCTTAAAGTCTTCTAGTGCATCGATGTTCCTTGGATGATTTCTCAAGAAAAAAAATGATGGTGTAGGGTCACGACCCCCTCCATACACTCACTCACTGCATTTGCTGCATGTACACCGACTTACCCGCTCGCCCACGCAATCTTGTTGTATAATTATAACTAAATTCACATTGATTCGCAAACGCCTGATGTGTGTGTGTTGTATCAACGATCATCCGTCGCTGTAAACAGCGCCCCGAGGGGTGACAACTCAATCTTACGCCGTGAATGCATCAGGGTAGTGCCATCCCAGTACATTCCATTTCAACGATTTGAGATCTGAAAATATGAGTTCCGACAACAACTTACGCCGTGACAAGTGTTGCCAACATGCATATGGATGCATGCTCTCCGTCGCCGCCACATCTGAAGCAATCTCGGTCGTATGCTTCGTGAACACGCCGCCCCTCTGTACATTTCATATCCAAATACGTCATGATGCACCCAAACACTCCGATCGCGGCGTAACGTTCCAGCCAAGTTCGCAATCTTAAATCGCTTGCACATTGACTCACCCCTACAAACACAGCGGAGCAGCTTGAACAAGAACAAAAACATTCCATGTGCCATTAGACATGGATCCTACATTATACGAAAAATATATCCAGCCCGTCAAGCCAGCAGTGTCCTAATAACAGTACATGTAAAACAGTGTCCTAGAAATGCACGTATATCGTTTCATCATCAAGAAAAAAAAATCATGCTCCAAGCTTCACATTGGTTGAACGGTGTGTCCGTTTCCCGTGGAGAGTTGTCTGGAAAGTACGTCACTATTTACCTCGCCCCCAAACGCCGAGTATGACGGTTTGTGTGACATGAACCGTTTGGCCGGTGGTGGAATGTCAAGGACTACATTATGACGAGTATCCGGGGACTCATTTCCGGTCCTTCGATTCCAAGGATCGAACTGAGCCTCCATGTTGGCTCGAGGGGGAGGACTAGGCAATGGTGGCAGTGGACGCGGTGAGCCACTTGCCACAGGCGATCCAGCGCTATGATAATACGAAAGCGTAGGCGAAGGAAAGCTTGTCTGGGAAGCCACGGCGCTCAATTGAAGTCGTCCTTCAAGCCTGTCCGGAGACATCGACGGAGAACCGGGGACAACGATCAGCCCGTCTTGTGAAACGGGGCTACTTGGACCTCGGCGCGCTAGCCATACGCCAATTTCCTGCATCGAAGGGGTTGTTGGTGATCTCGAGATTTCGCCCGCAGATGACGGGGGACGCATTTTATCCTGTTGCGATATGCTGCGCGACGGTGAGTCAAGATATGGTGGTGGACCGGAGGGTTCGTGGGACACCTCAGATTGCGTCTCATCAGCATCAACGACTCGGCCAGGATAAACTGGAGAACGCAGGCGGCGTGGCGGCGTCGGCAGACTATTCATAGTATCCGCGGATCCAAGCCTTCGATGCCCGTATGGTGAAGATGTTGTAAGGGAATCGCTCGAAGGTTGAGATGCATTCTCGATTTTCTTGCTTAACGCTGAATTTGGGGAAATTTCTCGATCGAATGACTTGGGAGGTTCCGCTGGCGTTTCATTGGGTTTGGGAATGAGAAGCCCAAGAGAAGAAGTCCGGCTATACGTGGAGTATCGTGACTCCTGACTTTGGTATGATTGATAAAGAGGGACGGGGATAGGATCCAACGAGCGAGGGTAACTGGCTTGAACGCCATTCAAGCCGAAGGCGAGCCCCGAGGTATAACGCTTGCGCTCTGCGGTCGTGGCACTGAAACTCTCCATATCCTTGGCGTCTAGCTGTGAGTCAAACGCCGGGCCCAGGATTCGGAAAGTATTGTAGAGGAGAACCACATTAGCGAAACCTAGAAGTGGGTAAATTTGTGCAGGCCAACACTGTCGTAACTTGATCTGACTTACCTAGAAGGTAAAACAGGGTAAAAGCCAACGCGATACCTCCAAAGTCAACGGAAAATCCCGAGAGAACAAGCATCCTCGTGATAGAATATGGAATGAGGAGGATGATGTATGCTGCGGTGTATTAGGGTGGTAAAACATCATATCATTATTGAAAAGACATACCGAATGGGTACCAAAGCATACTCCTGGCAACGGCTGTAATGAAGCAATGATATCCTTCACTAGTATACAAACCGCGGGAACTAGGAGGAGGACCTAAATTAAGTCTCAAACCTCCCTTGATCATGAGTGTTCCTCTTAGAACAAGGAAGATCAAGGCGTAAAGAATGGCGGTAAGGACGGAGGCCGTGAATATCTAGTGACGAATGACTGGGTCAGACAAAAATTACTGTAGGTAAATGGAAAACCTCACGGGGAACAAGTGAAAAAGTACCTGGACTTTTGGGTACTTAAGAGTAATCCCACAAGAAAAGCCGGATGGTCCATAGAGCTTTCCGTCAGTTTCCTTGAAATACAGCGGGCTGAAAACTACTACAGCTTAAGTAAAGACGTTACAATAAAGAGGAAACAAGAATACATACCGACCATGGCTGTGGAAACCCATCCGAAAGAGGCAGTGAATGCACAGACCTTCAAAGACTGACGCTTGTGAAGGACGAGAGTAAGGAACGTATGAACGGCGATGACGATCGTAAAGTAGGCGGTTGAAAAGTTCCCGAGTTGCATCAAGATCCCTACATTCTGCATTAGAATTTGTCGTAGAATGTGAAAGGACGCGCAGGGGCCAAGATTCTACCTTGAGAAACGCACAATGAACCTATAAAGGACACAAGTCAATTGCACGATGTTTGACAAAGGATGTGTCCTCACCATCAGTGATGTGACCAGCTTCAACAGCCCAATGCAACCCAAGCACGCCCGATAGGCTGCTGAATAGATTTCCGACTAGAAGACACCCCAGATAGTAGCCCAATTGCGTGTGGAAGAAGACATGATCGCGAGATGGTTCCTCCTTCGTTAGCCGGTGCCGAACGGTCAAATATACAGCGCGCGAAAGGACCCAAGAGACGGCACAAGTTGTAACAACAGCAAAGGCACCAACAACCTGCATGCATGAGTGGACTAGCAGTACTGAAGATGCAAACGACACGTACTCCAGTTCCAATAGCTTCGGACTGTGCCAGAGAGTCAGCGGCCATACTCAAACTAGACGCCGAATGGATGGAATGACTGGATCGAATGGGGCGGGTCACGACCAGTTTCGTAGGGGTAAAAAGGCAGGGGGTACAATGAAAACGTCCTCGCCGTTTACAAGTCGCCTCAAAAGTTGTAAAAAAGGGAGCCTGCCCGAAGACCAGCAGTCGTGAACGAAGGGCGAAGAGGGGGAAGACTACCGCAAGGAGACGTGAGAAGTCATCGAACGAATACTTAAAAGACGATAGTCATCATGCTCGAGACTGATTGATTGATCGCCCGAACGTATACAGTGATGGCGCATGGTTTCCCAGCGACCGCTACTCGTGGAACATAGCAAAAAGTCATGTTGTCCTCATAGGCTATCCTCATTGGCTATCCTCAGAGGCCATCTATTTTAATACATGTAAGATGCTGGGAATGGGAATAAAAAGACACAGCTTACTTCCTTGACACCCCACTCACACAGCTTCGGAGCGAGCGGTAGAGTGCAGATAAGTCATGGCGACTCAATCGAACGTAGAAGACCAAATCCATAAGACGTTGCTAGACGTTAGGCGGGTGGCATTTGATCACTTGGCGTGGAAAAACTGTTCTATCCCCGTGGGTTTCGACTTGGATTGTGTCTCGACTTTGCGCTTCTTTTTTGACGAGTTCGTTGACTTCCTTGAGGGTGGGGCAGCCTTCAAGGGACCATTAGTTTGACGCGTCAATTCTAGAGCAAAGTGATAATCTTCGTGCTCTCGCCGAAGGCTGTCTAACTTGTGCTTGATCAGGCTGGCAATGACGTCCGGGTCTCCAGAAGAGATGTCAAGACCGACGAGGCTATCCTTGTTGGGGGTGATATCCTTCCCACAACGTTCACAGGTAAATGATAAATCGGGTTGATCTTCATGGGACGTAGCAACGAGACCGGGAAGATTTGGGGTATTCGTTGATGGCTCGTCTACTAGCTGACTAGTGTCGGGAAGGGTATCATCTTCGCCATCAGATATGCCACCGATGGTCGATGGCCGCTCGCGCTTGCCAGTGCTCTGGATGTTCGCAGTAGCTGGACTTTTAAGAAACCCTTCGATACTACCTTGACCATTTTCAGCCGTCCCAACGCCAGAGAATTGTAGGTATATGTGGGAAATTTTCAAAGTCGATTCATCGGCATTGCTCATGAGTTCCCTCCACAGCTTTTCTCCAGCAGAGGCGACGACGTCTATGGTTACGTCACGGACAAAAGGAAAGGGAGCTTGTTTTGACCGACCATTCTGGTAGCCTAGGCCAAAATTCAGCAACCTGCCTGAGCACTGCAATTGAGCCAATCGCCCTACTTTTGTACGCCCCGAGCGCAAGAGTTTTGGGCCAAAGAGTTGGGTGTTCTAGACGTGCCTCCTTCAAGCGATGAGCGAGGTCTGTTGCGAGGACCCTAATCCAATGTTTCCCTTGGGACACTTGGGTAATCGGAGTGAGTAAATTTTTAGCAGATAGCATGCTCTTTGGCAGAGGCGGCTTTGCTTTTACTAGAAACAAGTCAGTAAAAAGTCAAACAAGAGAGCTCGGAAGTGTCACCTTCACTCCGATCGATACCTCTGTGATTGCATTATTTAATTTATAGCTGACTGACGTGAATGGAGTAGGTCACACCTCAAAACCTCCCAAACCCAAATCGCACTTTCACCAAATCTACCTTGCATTTCCTCTTCGAAGAATGATGTGAGCGACAATCAACTTACCTCGCTGACTGACTCACCGACACTGATTGACCTAGTGAAGAAAATGATTAATTGTTATTAAGAGACAAGAACAGCGAGACTTACAGTAGATCACCCACGGTGCTGACATCGTATTCCGCGGCGATAGCTTTCCCGAGTTTCCCTCCTAGGAACCGAATCTTTGGAGCATCAGATCGACGCGGAGAGGTAAGGTGATACAACATACTTTCTGAAAGGGCATCTCGTTGAGGTAGCTAGGTATAGCAGCGTTTCGCAGGATCGTCTAGAGAAAGGTATGGTCAGACATGGATACGGATGGATGAGGTTGTTACCCATACTTGTCCATTGGGCTTTTTGCAAGACGCGCTCAACTGAGTACATCAATCCGTGTGCGCGAATTCAACAGAATCGGAAGGCAAACCTTTGCGAGAAACTTATTACGAGCGATCCCCTGACGTGAACTTGAGTTGCATGATATGATACAGGCGAAAAAAGAACATACGGCAGATGTAGTGTAGCCCAAAGTTGTTCGGACATCTTCTCTTACCTTGAACATGAGTTCTGCGCCAATGGACAATGCAACATCATGCCATGTAGGGGGAGGCTCCTCATCGAAATTTTGGTTAGATCCTTCGCCCACTTCTTCATATGTGTCAGATGAGGGGGTGGGGTTGATCGAGATGAGGTGACCGAGAGCATCCCAGCGTATTGGTGGGGGCGGTGGGAGGGGTGTGTCCGGACCAGATAAAGGAACAGAAGAGAGATGAGGATGTCTCTGGAGAATAGCGTCGCGTACGGGTCGCGTCAAGTCAAAGAAAGCTTCGTCAATGGACGCCTTCTCTGAGACATTTCAGCAAGCATGAGAAGGAGTGCTTGACACGGACACGATACCTATTTCTGCATCAGGAAGACCCTCTTTGAAGATATTTAATATCTTCACGCTTTCTTTTCGATACGGATCCAAGGAAACCTAATGATCGTTGGGCATTAACGGCACTAAATGATCATGGTCGTCCCGCACCTTATGTGTCCTCGAGTCCACCTCACCCCAGTAGCCAGGCTCCGCCTCTCCTTCTTTGAATGTGGCAACGTGCACACACATCAGCTCGGGACATTTCTTCTTTGCATCTTTGACTCTGTCCATTCTGGATATACCAAATTTGCGAGCCGGATAATTGACTGCAATCAGGGATTCCCATTGCTGAACCACAAGGGGTTTCTCCGGATCAGTTTTCAAGCGGACCATTTCGCAGGCAGCATAGAAGGCGTCGGAATCACAAAGCGCGATAACGCGAAGGGGATCTCGAATTCCGAGTGCATGCGAGTGCAGATGTCGAAAAGTGATTACGGGATTCAATTGATCGTTGTCATTCTCCGTGCTTTTGCCTTTCCCTTTTCCAAGTAATTGTTCCGATGGTGAATGGGACATGATTGCGGTTGTGGTGAAAGGGAATAAATGAAGCTTGAAGCTTGAAGTCAGTCTGAGTTGTTTGAGCCAGGGTCGAACGCGTGATACGCACCACCACGTGATCCCATATTTGGTTCCGCGTGCGCTAGCGTGCGCCAGACTCACACTCACGGTGCTTCGCGACTGCCTGCAAGGCTGCAACTTGGCGGCCCGTCGACCTTGAGCATTCCGGCTTCTTTCTGCGTCGCTTTTCCGTTGAGGTCATCAGGTCTTCCGAAATTTGAACATCCAAATACACGGGCTTCCTATAAAATATGCAGCATGGCTCAGAGAAGCCCCCGCTACACGAAGGACTTCCTCGTACCGCAAACTCGCACTCAAGCAAACTCAACAAACCCCATCCTTGCACTCACACTGACGACGAGAGGAATATGTTGACGAAAAGGCCAGCACTTGTTTGGCCACTGCTGCTTCTCTGTTCACTCTTCGGTGCCTTCATGACCAATGGATCTGTATTTCCATCAAGCCAACTTCTCAATTCTGGAATTAACCCGTTCACGGGAAGCATTCTAGCTAGAACCCCAACGGAGCAAGTCAGATTTGACAACTACAGCTTGATCGTCAAGGACCAGCGGATATTCATTCAGTAAGAATCAGCATCAGCTGTTGGTTTGTCTAACATCACTCATACATCTTCCAGCTCGGGGGAATTCCATACGTTTCGTCTACCCGTACCAAGCCTATGGCCGGACATTGTCCAAAAAGCAAAGGCCGCCGGAATCAATGCCCTCAGCGTTTACACCCACATGGGTCTCATCAACCCATCTCGTGGAGTCGTCGACTTTGATGGCTTTCGGGCTTTACAACCCTTGTTCGATGCCGCGAAGGATGCTGGCGTCTTTATTGTGTTGAGACCCGGTATGCCGCCGTCTCTTTCCCCGCACGACCTCATCCTCAACTTTATTTTCTAGGCCCTTATATCAACGCCGAAACCACAGCCGGGGGTAGGTATCCGGTCCGAGGCAACCCAATTGCTTTGCTCACCGGTACTCCTCTAATGCAGGCATAGCTCACTGGACAACAAGCGAAGTTGCTGGTGCTCTCAGGACGAATGCCTCGGACTGGCGTGCGGCGTGGCAAGACTACATCAAAGGTATCATCAAGGTCACAGCGCCAAACCAGATCACTGAAGGTGGTCCAGTGATAGGTACGTCTTCGGTATTTCTCCGCGGCGTCACGTCTGACTCGCCTCCAACAAACAGCTATGCAAATCGGTATATCATAAGTTAATGTCACCATCGTGCGCTGACCCGTAGTATCTTCTAGACAATGAATTCTCTCAAAGTCCAATTTCTCATGCGGAGTACTTTACTGACTTGGAGGCTGTTTACCACGATTCTCCAATCGTAGTTCCCCTCACATACAATGACCCAGGACAAGGCAGGAACTTTATCAATGGAACGGTGAGGCAATCCACACCGTGACTGTCATCCTCCGCGTTGACCGCCGACCTTGCACAGGGTGCCGTAGATCTGTATGGGTTCGTGTCGTTCCCCTGGCCATGTTCTCTAAGACTTACAGACTTGCAGCCTAGATTCATACCCACAAGGCTTTGATTGTTCGAACCCGACCGTTTGGCGAGGTGTAACAACGAATTATCACCAATATCACGCTAGTGCCAATCCTTCTCAGCCATGGTACATTCCTGGTACTTAATTTTGCTACTGACGCAACAACAACCCTTTGACTATCCAAACCTTTCAGAATTCCAGGGAGGATCTTTCGATGCTTGGGGACCAACTGCGCCAGGTGGGCAATCATTTCTTCATGCTCTACTCCCTTCTAACTCTATCATCAGGCTACCCTCCGTGCCGTGATCTTACTGGTCCTGATTTCCAATCGGTGTTTAACCTGCAACTATGGGCGAGTAATGCCAAACTCATCAACTACTACATGTTATATGGGTGTGTATCTTCATCCAAAGTTATTGTACCAGCAATTTTCTGATTCCCCGAAAGTGGTACTTCATGGGGCGCAATACCCTTCCAGTAAGTCAACACTCTGTCTTTCGAGTTATGCTCTGAGAATTCCTTTCCAGCGGCGTCTACACATCGTATGTTCGAATTTATTTTCCTCGATCGTCAATAATGATCACCAATGATCGACGATCTTCTAGTTATGACTACGGCGCATCCATCCAGGAATCACGACAACTTACATCCAAGTACGATGAGCTAAAACGGCAAGGCATCTTCCTGCGAAGTTCTCCTGAATTCTACAAGACGAACTGGATCGGAGATACTAGCACCGGAGTCACAACGACGACATCTTCATCAGCATTTGCGACGTTTCTCCAGAACCCTGATACCAAGGCGGGATTCTACATCCTGAGACAAGCAGACTCTACATCGACGTGAGTGGGCTTTGATTTCTTCTCCTGAGCAAACCCCTTGACTTGAGGAGACCCCTAGAGCTGTCATCGACTTCAAATTGAACGTCACCACATCGGCTGGGGCGTTACAAATTCCGACCGTCGCGTCATTTATCACACTTGGTGGGCGACAGTCGAAAGTCATTGTCACTGACTACGCCTTCGGTTCTTCGCGGCTATTGTTTTCTACCGCACAGGTGTTTTTCGCCGGGGTCATCGACGGACGTGACGTCCTTTTCCTCTTCGGGGACTCCGTTCAAGAACACGAAGTCAGCCTTACCTTCAGCGGTACTCCCAGGACTGTTCACGCCAGATCAAGTATATTCACATCAACTCGAACATCCAGCGGAAGGACAACAATCTCTTTCCTTTCTGGGATCGAAGGCCTCATCACAGTCTTCGATTCTGACAAGCAACTCATCCTCTTCGCGGATACAATCACAGCTGGTACATTCTGGGCTCCCACCATCGCTCCAAAATCCTCTGACCCCCTGAAAAACTTCTGGCAACTTGGTACCAACACCTCTATCTTGGTTGGAGGCCCACACCTCGTACGCAGTGCAAGTATCTCGGGGTCCCAACTCGCTCTCCGCGGTGATCTCAACGAAAGTGTTCGACTGAGTGTCATCGCGCCGAGTACAATCCGATCCATCTCTTGGAATGGTCAACGCATCGACGCGGACTTGCATGCGTCCTCACAACTCTCTTTCAAGGGTGCTTTCATCTCGACGCTCAAAACCAACACTGCAACATCGCCCATTAGGGTGCCGAAATTGAGTGGTTGGAAGTTCGCTGATAGTTTACCTGAGATTACCTCTGGTTTCTCAGACGCTTCTTGGGCTCTGGCTAATCACACGACCACAAACATCCCTCTGAAACCCTTCTATGGGGACGGACGCATTTTGTACGGATGTGACTATGGCTTGTGAGTGAGCCCTTGCTCGAATTGATCCGTAATAATCAAAATTTTGGTAGCTGTGAGAATGTGGTTCTTTGGCGCGGTCACTTCAAAGGCACAGGAAACGAAAAGTCTGTTAACCTCTCAATAAATGGAGGCGAAGGTCAGTCTAGTCTTTTCGACTTTAATCGCACATCTGAAGAAGCTTTCATTTCAGCGTTCGCTGCAAGTGTTTGGCTAAACAATGAATTCTTGGGTACTTCCTTTGGGAAGTATGTGCTTCTGTATCTAATCTATGAGTGGTTTCTCAACGAATGCTTTAGCTCGACAAATAATCGCAATATCTTGGAAGAAACGGACGACCAGTTCATCTTCCCTTCTGGAGCAATCAGACCCGGGTCCGACAACGTCATAACCGTTGTCCAGGTAAACTCGTGTCTTCGGCCTCACTGGTGGTGCTAACATGAGTCCGTCCACAGGACAACATGGGATTGAATGAAACTCAAGGCTGTGCGTTTTCGCCAACTATGTCTGCATCCACTACATAGGCACTTACTTCCTCATCTTTTCACTAGCCAACACGAACTCGTCCAAAGGTCCTCGTGGCATCCGTGGATTCCAGTTGAACCCTGGCAGCTTCGGAGACTGGCGAGTGCAAGGCAAAGTCGGCGGCTACACTAAGTATGTCGCTTTCAAAATCGTCCGTGTTTAGTGGCTGATCAAGCGCTTCAAGCTTCCCTGACAAGGTCCGTGGTGTGTTCAACGAAGGTGGTCTCTTCGGTGAGAGACAGGGCTGGCATCTGCCCGGTTTTGATACGTCGAAATGGGTTTCTCGAGATCTCGCTTCTGGTCTACCTGGTTCGAAAGCAGGCGTCGGATTCTTCGTCACTACCTTCAAGCTCAACGTACCATCCGACTTCGACGCGTTCCTCTCGTTCACATTCGAAGAGCCTCTCGGGCAACCGTACCGAACGTTCTTGTTTGTCAACGGGTGGATGATGGGGAAACGGGTTGCCAATTTAGGGTTCGTCCGCCTTTTTCTACCAATACAGATCCTGAGGAACACATGACTTCATCTGGGACAGACCTCAAGCCAAGTTCCCCGTTCATGAGGGCATCCTAAACTTTAGAGGAGAAAAGTACGCTTGCATTTTACCTGATTTCGCGACAATTGATTTACGCTTCTTTCCTCACTTAGCACTGTCGCTGTTGCTCTCTGGTCTATGGAGTCCGATGTGTCGATATCTCCGAAACTCCAACTTACTCTAGACGGCTTTGTGGAAGGCGGACCGGGAGGTGTGAAAGTTAACAACCCGGCGTGGTCGGCGCGGGGTAGGCTTGTATAGTATCGCTCCTAGCTCCTAATAAGGACACGGTGTTGTGATTTCGTTGGTTCTCGTTTCCTCCAACCTCGCTACACCTCGCGTCTATCATTCATTTCTAGCCAATCTTCATCGAACTATTTAACGGGTACCTAGCTCGCTGGAGCTCACTGCCCTTTCAACACGGCATAAATGTCGCCGCTGATTTAACGGCATTTTGATCTCATCTAATAGGTTGGCCGTCCATGGCGGCAACATGGCGGAACTCGTTCACCGTGTTTCACCGCCTTGCAAATGGGTCAAATCATGCTGAAATATCCCCCTTCTCTGGTCATTGGGAAAGCCGTTGTGTGAACAGCTTGTAAATATTGACTCAGGTCTTCTCTCACAGTCGCGATCTCCACCTGATCCTAGCGCACAAATGTCTCTTCCTTGTTGGGATATGTGTTCGTAGTTAAAAGCCAGGTCAGTTCTACTCTTCTCTATAAGCCCCAGATACTCACAAGATGGCGCCGTTCTCACCACTTCTCGCTCTCCTGGCTCTTCTGCCTGATGCTTTCGCCGCCACCAAGCAGCTAGATTTCCACATAAGGAACGATGTTGTCTCCCCTGATGGCTTTGAGCGCAGGTCTGCCCTTTGCTCCAGCCCATTAGCATGAATCTCATCATGAATCCCCAGTGCTATCACGGTCAACGGTATCTTCCCTGGTACCCGTATGTTACACCCGTCTAGCCCTGCAAAGTTCTCATACTGACTGTCCTTGTGTAATAGCTGTGATTTTACAGAAGGGGGACAAAGTTCAGGCAAGCATCCTATCTATAAATGCCAGTTTCACTCGAGACCGTCGCTGACTCCGAGATTCGCGCAGATCAATACTCACAACGAGCTCACGGATCCTGGAATGCGCCGGAGCACGTCAATTGTGAGGCTGCCTACTTCTCCAGACGTCAAACACACATTCAATCCGTGAATTTAGCATTGGCACGGACTATTTCAACATAAGACCTCCGGCATGGATGGCCCATCGTAAGTCTCGTTCATCACCTGCTTGTTCCATAGGCCTGACCCAGTGATTGCAGATTTGTCAACCAATGCCCCATTCCTCCAAACTCAACCTTCTTGTGAGTATCGGTAGCGAAATTGGACGGGTTCGTATCCTAATTAGGTTCTTCAGGTATGACTTCGACACTGCGGGCCAAACTGGGAATTATTGGTGATTACCGGTACCCTTGTTACGAGGAGATATCGGTCTAACGAATTTTTGATACTAAGGTACCATTCCCATTTGTCCACTCAGTATTGTGATGGGCTGCGCGGGGTCTTTATTGTTTATGGTATGAGGCCCGTCTTTCTAAGAGACTTTTGACTCATATCTCCGTAGATCCCGACGACCCTCTCAAGCATCTCTACGATGTCGACGATGGTAAGAATTTGCCGCTACGTCTTACTCATAGCTCCTCACGTTCTCTGCAGAAAGCACGATCATCACCCTCGCCGACTGGTAAGGATGCGACGCCCAACGCTTATCATTTGTATCTCACGCTTCAACGCTACCCACAGGTATCACGACCTCGCACCTCATGCTCAGAACCAATTTTTCCAAACTGGACTCGTCCCCATTCCAGATTCTGGCTTAGTGAATGGTGTCGGCCGCTTCAAAGGCGGCCCTCTCGTTCCCTATGCTGTCATCAACGTGGAGCATGGCAAACGTTACAGGTATAATCTCCTTCGCTTCATGTTAAGTACGCCTATGACTCACTCCAGTGAAGATTCCGTCTCATCCAGATATCGTGCAGACCGTTTTTTACCTTTTCTGTTGACGGTCATACATTCGATGCTATTGAATTTGACGGCGTTGAGCACGATCCTACGCCCGCTCAGAACGTTGATATCTATGCTGGTGAGTAGACTATCATGGTCGATATCACATATAATGACAATTGCACGCCTTCACTAGCTCAACGCGTCTCAATTATCTTGAATGCCAACCAAACCGTTGGGAACTATTGGATTCGCGCTCCGTGAGTTGACGCCTTGCGATGGGGAACGAACATGATGACTGACAATTCTCCTTTAGCCCGACTGGTGGAAATCCTGACAATAATCCTAACTGTGAGACTGCTCTATCTTGACCATGGACGCGGCTCATAGACAATTTTAGTCGATCCCAACCTTTCCAAGGCAATTCTCCGGTACAAGGGCGCCCCTAATGTGGAACCCACCACTGACCCCACTGTCGGCGGCAAGAAACTTGACGATGCTGATATGCACGTACGTACTTTATACTTTCTAGTGAAACACCTTCCTTCCCTACGAACAGCCCATTGCCTCGGAAGGTCCAGGCAACCTAGGACAAGGTCCTGCCGACATGTCCATCAACTTGGCCATTTCTCAAGTGAGCAAAGAAATCAACTTCACGAACGACCGCTAATCGATTCCCAGCCCAATCTACCTTTCTTCGATATAAACGGCATTTCATACATCTCCCCGTCTGTCCCGGTCCTGCTCCAGATGCTTAGTGGAGCCAGGCGCCCACAAGATTTCCTACCATCAGTACGATTATATTGTTCTTGTCGCATCCCTTCCCTGATTTGCCTCGTAGGAGCAAGTGTTCATCCTTCCAGCCAACAAGATTATCGAAGTTTCGATCCCTGGCGCTGGTGCTCATCCCTTCCATTGTGAGCCACATCATGCTTCTCAATGAATCCCGCTGAAGCTGCTCCCTCATAGTGCACGGCCATACATTCGACATCGTTCGAACGTCACGTAGCGAGGTCACTAACTTGGTGAACCCTCCCCGCCGAGACGTCGTTCCCAGTGAGCTGCCTTGATGTGATGTTTCATGCTGCATTTTCACCTATCGGTGTAGTCAACGGTGGCAACACAACTTTCCGCTTCTGTAAGATACTCTATTTTCCCATCTCAATGCTCAGTCATTGAAATTGTCCTTAGTCTCTGGCAACTCCGGCGCTTGGTTCTTGCATGTGAGTCTCATCCGAATGATGCCTTCTATGTTCCCGGTTACCAACTATCAATACAGTGCCATATTGACTGGCATCTTGAAGCTGGTCTTGCCATCGTTTTTGCAGAGCGTCCCGCTGAGGTTAATGAAGGCGAACAAGCGCAGATTGTTCCCCAAGACTGGAGGTGAGTGAGTCTCATGCACAACACGCTTTCAGTACTGAGTTCACTGCTTAACAGGACTTTGTGCCCCATGTATGATGCCCTCGCCCCCGAGCTCCAATAGAGGGATGTACCACCAGCTTGAGAATGCACATTCATACCCTCTTTAACACAGACTGTTAGCCTAATTTTATATCAAGAATGTACTCGACAACCGAAATTTCCCTTTAAAGCACTGAATATGCTGAAGAGGCCGAGCTTGGGTGTGATTAAAAGGCAGAAATGAGGCGTTTCCTCTGGCAACGCCGTCAATCTCTTGTCCATGGAGTCTAATGCTGCGAAACATCGGCCTACCCCAGACGTTGTGATACATAGGCCGAGATATGTAAAGGTCAACACAATGCGGCGGCTCCTAACTCCTAATACACGGTGTTGTGATTTCGTTGATGACTCGACTAGACGCCGACTGATGTGGTTCTCATTGCCCCCTTTCCTACGATGCTTGCTCGCTGCTCCTCGCGCTCGCCGTTCGTTTCGATCCAATTCGCATCGAACTATTGAATGGGGACTTCTGCTGAAGTCTACAACGGCACTAAGCAGTCACCGCCGATTGAACAGCATTTTGCGCGGATGTCAGCCTCAGAATTCCAGAAAGCCTGTCAGCCACTTATCCGCACTGGAAGTATATAATCTGAGTCTCCCCCAAATGCCCCGCTTTCTTTCCTCACTTTGAACTAGCACCTTGCTTAACCAAAGTACCAGTATCAGTATCTCTTCGACGTCTATCACGATGATCTCATTCACCGTCTTTGACGTCCTTGCCTTCGTTCTTGTCGCTCTTTTCATCCTCACCGCCCTCGTCAGGGCCTGCTTGCTCCCGGTCAAGGTCTTCGCTGCTGCAGACGGCTGTGTATACTTCGTCATTCGCATGCCTCCTGGTGTCGCCACCGTCGCGTTCGTCCTTCGCGAAATTGGTGACTTGCTCATAACCTTGGCCCCTTTTATTGTGGACGCAGTCACCATCATCACCGCGATCACGATCCTGTGCGTCCTCTCGTCCCTGGAGCGCACTCCTATTCGGTGCCTCGATGTTGTCTTGTATTCTGGTCCTCGTCGCCTTCCTTACCTACTGGAAGGGCCCGACTCAGCCTCCCCATCGCTGGAATTGGTCGCTTATACCGGAAACCGCAACGTCGGACGCATCGAAATGTTGTCTCAGCCCCTTTCCTCTACACCGAGCCTCATCGCCGATTCGTCCACATCGAGTGCCTTCTCTTCCGTTGCGCCTTGCACCCCAGACCGATCTCTGGATTTTCCCCTCGCACACCCAACATCGATCGAGATCGTCGACGAGCTTGCGTCCTCTGCGTCATTATTGCCATGCATTCCCTCCTCTCCCACCATCCGCCAGCTTAAAGTAATAGAGGACAAGCCAGTTCCAACATCATATGGCCCACTTATTGGGGGCAAGGAGCGCGTCACGCCCATGCTCGTTCAAGTCAACGGACGATCTGAGTTCTCCGACTTCCCCATCAGGGAGCTACTTGTCGAAGGTGTACTTGGCCAGGGTGCTTTCGGGACTGTCTTCCTCGCGTTGAAGGATGGAGAGACGTACGCCGTGAAGAAGATTGAGAAGGCGCAAGACCCGAAATTGGCGAAGGTCCAAAGGAAATTCATGCGCAACGAGATTGAGGCCCAGTCGATGATGTCTGAGACCGAGGCATTCTTTGTCGGATTGAGAGGAGCTTATGAATCTTCCGCGCATTATTTCCTCATCATGGTGAGTCCGCTCATTCTCGAGAATGCCTACAACATGTTCTGACTATTCTATTAGCCATTCTGTCAAGGTGGCGATTTGGAAAGCTGGATTAGCCACGAGAAACGTTTCTCGCCAGAGCGCACGGTTATTGTGGTTGCACAAATAGTAAATTCATGCCCTCTCCTTCTTAGCGTTTGACAAAGGCTGATCCCCTTATTTCTAGCTCCATATGATTGACTTGATGGCCCAGAAAGGCGTCCTCCATCGGGACCTCAAACCCGCGAACCTTCTACTCGACCAGAACGGCTACGTTCGTGCCAGTGACTTCGGTTTTGCTCACCGCTACATGTGGGTTCCTCGGGCTCGACGTAACGACCTCTACAATGACAAAGCATACGAACTGAACGACTCACTCGGAACCCCAGCATACGCACCGCCAGAAATGATGGTTGGAGAGGAGTACAACCGATGGGTCGATTTATACGCACTTGGAATTATGACTTACGAAATGTTGACCGGAGAAGTAAGTTGTCGTATCTCCTCCCGTTTGCCTGACATAAACATCCTTCCAGATACCTGACCGTGATGAACTGGAGACGGAGAACGGCACAATACTCGATCATCCCGACTTCGGCACCGTGCGCCCCGAGCACGCACAATACATCGACTCTGACGCCCTCGATTTTATCAAGACTCTCGTTTACAACCCACTTGAGCCATATGCCCGTACAAGCATCTCAGCTCTCAAGACTCATCCCTTCCTCCGCGAAGCGTAAGTATATGTTCCTTAGATTAGTTTCACTGTCCTTCACTAAATGTGTTTGCAGTCCTTGGCATGAAATTGAAAACAATGAGGAATTCAAGATTCTTTGATGATCTTTTTTGATATACCCAGCGACTAATTTATATGTATTTATCTAACGTTCCTTATGACATTCGTCTTCACCCGTTGGCGTAAGTACATGGCGTTGGGAACTTCCTCTACTTTCAAGGGGTCTCAGGGGAAGAAGCCAAGCGCTCCCCAAGCCAGCCGAGTACCTTGGTTTCCTCGTTTAGCGCATACCCCGTCATTCCAGACGCCATTTCGCCATCTCCTCTTCCTGCTGGCACACACAAAATGGATGACTTGGCAGCCTGAATTCTTGCCTTAAAACAACTTCCCAAGGCATGTCCAAGGCTCCCCGACTGCCTCTACACCGTTCCTTCGGTGTCGGTAGCAATTCCTTGGATTCCAGGTCAAGAGCTTGCGAAGTGGAAAGATGTTCACCGAGCGTAATACCTTGAAGCTTCTGCTCGCCTCTTGTCTTTGGAACCAAGTTGTCTCCGCTGCTCCGGGGAAAATTCCAGGCCTTGTTACTTTCCCGTTGATCAAAACCTACAATCCCACCTCCGAGCCTTTAAGCACCCCCAACGTAAGGAGCTCCTCCATCTGCTACGTTTCTGATTTGGTTTCCTCAACATTAAATGTGCAGGCTCTGTATCAAGAGGAGGATGGTGTCAACGTGACCAGTAGCATTCATTCACTGGGCCTGGATATCGAGTATGTGTTCCATTTTCTACCTTTACACCCAGGTTTGACACATTACTATCCAGGGGGAACGACTACGGCTGTAAGTGTGGACGCTGGCTTCGATAACCTTTGTAACTTCAGCCCATAGACACGACGAACATATTGATTGGAACCCCTCCTCGAGAATTCAAGTTACTCGTTGATTCTGGTTCTTCTTATTTATGGGTCGGAGGTGAAGGATGCCTCAACATGGAGGGTACCAGCGATTGTGTATGTCCCCGAGATCAAATCACCTTGATTGACTGCTGATGATGGCACCGTTCCAGAGCAATCACACTCTCCTTGGTCCTACGACTAGCTCGACTTTCAAGGATACAGGAGATTTCTTCTACGTACGATATGGTGGCGGTGCGATAGGTGGTCATGTCGTCACTGATCATATCAACTTTGCTGGCATCGATATCCCTGAGCTCACCTTTGCTGTTGCTCTCAGAGAGGCTAAACACTACACTCTGTACGTCTCCATAGATGTTCCCCTGCGGATCTTCTGACGGTTTCTTAGCAAAAGCACGCTTTACGACGGTATTCTCGGATTGGCTCGACTGGTATGTTGCATATGACCCATCCTACTTGCTGCCCTGTCAACTATGAATTCAGACACCGGGGGATGCGAAGTTTCCACCACTACTTGATACTCTTCACGATAAGGGGCTCATCGCTGAGCCTATTGTGTCGTATAAAATACCAAGAGCTGCGGATAATCTGCACGATGGAGAAGTCGCTATCGGGGGTTTGAACCCCCTGAAGTTCAAGCCTGGGACAGCGGTGACGCTGCCGAACACCAGTCCGGCGCGTTTCTGGGAAATCACCCTCGAAAGAGTCGTGGTCAACGGTATCAAAATGACCTGGGGAACAAGGGATGCCATCTTCGACACTGGTTCGGTAAGTTGCTAATTTTCCAGTCTTCCGTCATGCTTACATCTTCATGCAGACATTCATACTGGGACCTCGGAAAGTACGTTCATTCGCTTGAGGTCTCTACTCCCTCTAACGCTTGCCAACTTATCAAGGATATTGCAAAGCTTCACACTGCTATCCCTGGTGCTAAGTACAAGAACGGTGCTTGGGCAGTGCCCTGTCATACGGACATTTCGATTGCTTTGACTTTTGGTGGACGCACCTTCCCAATCCCACCACGCGATCTTCCCTTGAAGCCCGTCGATGATCAGGACCCTAATCCTGATGGACTCTGTCTTTCGCGCATCGGAGAGATGCCGAATGCTTCTCCAGGACGTTGGATTGTCGGTCTATCATTTTGCTTTCCTGTACAATGCGAGCTAACTCGATACTTGTAGATCGGCGACGTGTTCCTGAAAAACATATATTTCTCGACACACTTGGGGAGGAACGAGGTTACCATCGCTGAATTAGCTTGAGAATACTCCTAACATGTTCATAATCACTCAACGTAAAAACATTTGTAATGTCATCCTAATGACGAACGAATTACCTTGCATCGAACAAGGTACAACCACGAACCTACTGTCTGAATGAAGCACACCATAGTAGCCAAGACCCAAGGGATTCGCTTAGTGGCTTGATCGTTCGCAACGAACGACACATAAACAAAGTCGACATCATTCCCTGACCGTTGCTGGCACTCCATTCCGCCTTTCGAAGATGCTCGTCGCATGCCACGCTGTCCGTTTCCCAGCGATCCTTTATAACCTGAGTCGGCCGTAGTGACGCAACCCCTTCACTGTTGAGCTGGTCGGGATGAAGCTCTTCGCCTCTCCCGCCGTTCTGGTGTCTCTCCTCGTAGTGCTCTACACACCTCGAGCCGTCGAAGGACTTCCAACCACACCTGGGTATATCACCGTATCTCTAACCCGGGCTCATCGTGCGAGGGACGGAGATGTCCACCCAGAAGTAGTGAGTAATGCACTTCTCTCTCCCGAGAAAAATCTCTAAAGCGCGGGTAGTCACATCAACAACACATCAACCGAGGGTTGATACGATACGCCAAGCTCACAGGGCGTCAGGAGCCTGCCCCAGGGGCACTCCTACAGAAGATCAAGGATCGGCTGGACTCTCTTGAACCACACGTTCGCAAGCGGTACAATCACGATAGCATTGAAGAGTCAATATCTCATCTTGAATCTATCAACGAGGCATTCCCTGGCGCACCACCCAACCAGGCACATGTCGATGACTCGGAGACCACTCAACATCCTGGTTACGATCCCAGTCTGCTAATCGTAGCCGTGAAGCACATTGTCACAGAGGCTAAAACCCCAGATTTCCCTCAGACGTTGGGACTTGATATACAGTGAGTTACATTGCTGATTATTTGAGCCGAAGAACTGAGCGCGCCGTGGTAGGGGTAATGAACTAGGATGTAAGTGCAACAACCAATGGGCGGGCGAGTATGAGTGTATTGACGCGTTCTTTCAGATATGGGACACGTCCAGCTGGGCACACCGCCCAAGGACTTCAGACTGCTGGTCGACACTGGTTCTGCCGACCTCTGGGTGGGAGGAGAGAACTGTGCAGCGCAAGGAGGAGGAGGTTGCGTAAGTGATCGCGCTATACCAAGCTCGCTCCGATGCTGACATCTTGCCTTCTATTAAGGGAAAGCATCAATTCCTCGGACCCAGTTCCAGCTCGACGTACAACCAGACAAATGACATTTGGGCAATTCGATATGGCTCTGGTGCTGTCCTCGGACACCTTGTATACGACCGATTCTCCGTGGCCGGGTTAACTCTGGATAGTTTCCTCTTCGGCGTGGCTTCCAATGAAACGATACAATTTACACCGTAAGCATCCCATCCAAATAAAGTCGGGGAAGAACGCGATTCTCACCTAGGACGCACAGGGATCGTATACCGTTTGATGGAATTGCTGGGACAGCGAGATCGGTGAGAGATTCCGAACATCCCGATTCCAAGCAATGTTGACTCGTGTTCACTAGGTCATATCACGGCAGAATACCAAGACCTTTGTGGAAGCGCTTTCCGAAGCTGGTCTGATCAAGGAAGGTATCGCTTCGTACAAGATCCCCAGAGTCGCTGGCCACGAAAGCGACGGCGAGCTCACGCTCGGTGCAATGAATCCTGCGAAGTACGACGCGTCCACCCTCGTAGAGCTGGCGAATATGAGTCCCATTGGCTTTTGGGCGATCTTCATGCAAGACGTTAAGGTCAATGGAAAAAGCATCGGGTTGACGTCGAGGAATATTATTCTTGACACAGGAACGGTACGTTAGACTTCGTCTCCGAGTCATCTATACGCTCACGTTGATTTGCTTTGACTAGACGCTCTTCTTGGCACCAAAAGAGGTGAGTCAACGTTTTCCTGAAATTGGACGTGAGTAATTGACTTGTGACTTGTCAGGATGTCGCGATGCTGCACAAAGACATACCTGGAGCCATCTACAACGGCCATTCTTGGACCATCCCATGCACCACAACAACGACCATCTCCCTCAACTTCGGGGGACAAGAATTCCCTATCGATCCACGCGACTTGGCCTTCATACCCCTCGACACGAGGGACCTAAGAGGACAATGCGCATCCGCTATCACCGAAGTGACCCTTCACCAAGGAGAGGACTATTGGCTGGTACGTGTCCCCCTCTCCCCCAAAATCCCATGCTCCGAAGAAACCTCTTTGATAACCCTTTCCCCCTTACCCGTTTTCGTAGCTTGGCGACGTGTTCCTCAAGAACGTATATTTCTCAACCAACGTCGCCACCAACAGAATATCTATCGCGCGATTACCCCCAGGAGAGTGAAGAAAGGCCCAAGGATCTGCGACGTCGCATCCCCTTCAAGTTCCCTTCGCAGTCAGATTAACCTGGGCAGAGCCGCGACAGCCTTTCATTTCATTTCTGTTAAGACGTTGATTGAGATTTATTTTGTTCATTTCTGAAGGTTTCCTTTAGGACATAGCCAATAGCCATAGGTAGAGCTTCCTCACCTCCATCTGTATCCATACACACCCAACACCTTTCCAGGCTTCATCTTGGAACATAACTGGCACCTTTCTCCGGGAAAAGATGTTCCAGCCCCTCGAGCCTCCCCTCCCAGCCCCAAGCTCCGAGACCCAACAAGCATTAATTTGTGAAGTTGGTGGTACGCAGTCGGCCCAAGTCCCCCGATAAAACTGTTGCCATATCACGGCTTTCCCCCAAGTCATTTACTGCGTCGCGATTTCTCCCAGAGGCCAGCTTCACATCTTGAAGTGTGGGTAGAGGTGAATTGATCGTTACGATATCATAATACGATAAGACAAAGCTTGGGAATTGCTGTACAAGAGATGGGATATAAAGAGATTGCGTCTAATGAATTGTTACTGTTGGTATGCCATGCACGCTTGATAAGACCGTAAGACCGTCGAATGATTGAGATTTTCCTGCTCGAAGGAGATTATAGACTAGAAGAGAAAAAGAAGCGTGTTCCGGGTCTGGATAATAAAAAGCAAGAGGGGAGAGAATATCGTCAGACATCGAGGGATGGGAATAGGAAATGCACACAAAGGGAACAAAAACACACAAAAAGGAGTGAGGGGAGGAGGTGGTTGAAGAGTTCACGTTCACATAGAAATATGGTCGGCCAATAAAACAGTATTGCGTAGAGTACAGGGTTGTTATGCAAAAGATGACGAGGTTGCGATGCGATTGTGGATGGAAAGATGAAGCTTGGGTTGGGTTGGGAGAAATGAGAGTTGTCTTGAAGGTTGACGGGTTCGCTACATACGTCAAATGCTGCATGGATTTGTGGGGGACAAGGTCTTGGTGATTTGGGCGGGAACCACGGAACTTGAGGTAGGGGCGGGATGCGCGGGTGGCTCAGGTGTACGGACGGGGATGACGGCGATACAATAACGGGAACCGAGAGGCAGTAGATCATTTGTAGTACACGAGTGGGGTGATGTAATAAAAACAGGCCCAGCGAAAGCCAATGGTGTGATGCATGTCATGAGGGAGGGGGCGTATGAAGCGGCGGGTCGGCGGATGTGAAATCAATCAGAAGCATTATATTTCCGCTGGGATGGTGAGCGAGAAATATGGGTGATGAAGCGCTTCTTTGACAGTAATACGATGGGCCGGGTCGAAGGCGAGGAGTCTCTGGACCAAGTCCAGAAATGACTTGTTAACCATATCCGATGGTGGTATCACATCCTACCGAGCGACCATGAGACTGGACTTGTAAAAATATAGGACAATTCAAGCTTACATGTAATGCTCTCGTGGCACGGACGTCCTTCTTGCTCTGCCTCGAAGCTTTCGGTTTAGGCCAGTCGAGCTTGTGACCTTCTTTGAAGTATTCCGGTTTTGACCGCGCACCGGCACGCGCAAACTTGTCAGGCATCTTGCCCATGACCATCTCCATCATGGCGAGATGTTCTAGGTTATCGTGTGTTTGAAACAGTGCTATTCCGGTGTAAAACTCCACCAAGATGCATCCGAGGGAATACACATCACACGGAAACGTCCAGCCCAGGCCTAGTGAGTTGGATTAGCCCTCCAACTTGTCCGTCACAAAGACAGCCCGAACGCACCTAGTATGATTTCCGGGGCGCGATAGTGCCGCGTGGAAACAACTGTTGAATGGTACTCTTGTTCAAAGGTCGCAGATCCAAAGTCAATGAGACGTATGTCCGTGGAATGGAGTAATCGTTTAGGCTTCAGAGGAGCGTTGCGCTAGAGGCGTTGGAGTCTTGACATGGGAGCACTTGTGATGGCGTCTAATTACTTACCTTGCCGGGTACAGGTACGTGAATAACCTTGAAATCGTTATGAACGAGGAGGATGTTTTCGGGTTTAAGGTCAGTGTGAGTAAGTCGAAGATCATGGAGGACTACGGCGGAGTCAGTACGGCTGACCATCAAAGCTGAATAATTTTACCCACAGGCAACGCTGCCGAGCAGCTGGCGGGCGAAGGATTGTATGTGGTGCCGAGGAAACGGCGCAAAGTCGTTGTCCTTGAGGAAGTCATACACACACATGCCAAGCAACTCGGTGACAAGACAGATGTGATTTCGATGGTCGAAATACTGAAGGAGGTGGACACATTTACTGAAGAGTGTTATTGAGCTGTCCGTGTAATTCCGACAAAGGGACTGCTTACTTCCGGTTCATGGGATCACGTTCCTTGAGCTTCTGAAGCACCCTTATTTCTATCTTACTGGCATCGCGATACTTGGGGATGGCCCGAATAATCTTGATGGCCACTCTTGAGTTTGTTGTAGTGTCCACGGCTTCCACGACTTTGCCAAACGTGCCCTGACCCAACAGTTTGATGGTGCGGTCTGAGAACGCCAAATGGGTCAGCGTGGTGGTGCCAAAGAGATCGAGGGTGATGAACGTACAACGGCCATAAATTATATCGTCTGGAACGATGATATAGTGGCCTTCCTTGTCATCGCAAGGAGGGGGACCTTTGGAAGCCTGGGGGTAGAGGGAACGAGTCTCGTTTAGTACGTAATCAGTGATATGGAAGGGACAAAACGACCAACATCATCCGTGGCAGCGCCGCTCCTGCTGTCCCAGGAAGACTTTGTTGGGTTGAGGACAGCCGAGTGCTGTGTGGAGATGGCGGCTTTCTTGACGATGGGCGCACGGACCTGGTCGTCCCGTTTCCTTTTCTTCTGCGCTGGGGCCACAATGGCGGATGACGAGCTGGCAGACAAGGCCTGGGCCTCTGCCGCTGCCCTCGCCCTTGTCCTCACGGGTGCTGAAAAGAGAGGTGGTTGGTACGACGCCGAGAAGGCCCCGTTGTGCGTTGTGGCCGGCGAAGCAGTGGCAGGCGGTGGAGGTGTATCGTCTATGATAATGACTTCCCTGAGACGCCCTGCGCTGTCGATTTCTTGGACTTCGCTGTAGTTCACGGTGTACTGATGCGCAGCCCGTTTGCGCTTTCGACTTGGAAGTGGGGGTGTTGGCATTGCGCTTGTCCGTGCCCCAATGCCATTCAGTGATTGGCGGGAGTAGTGTGGGAGCATTGGATACTGCTGCAGAGCTGGCTGCAGCGTCTGAGTAGCGATGTACGACGTGGTGAAGAGAACGACGAGGACGACGAGGAAAAATGTTGTGGAACTGGATGAAGCCAGCAGAGCGT